>JAODFW020222837.1:0-12486 GCA_027575235.2 Palythoa mutuki | reverse complement strand
ACCTCGACGCTTCGCGTCTCGGTATATATCCACCGCTGTCCACCTCCCCTTCGGGGGATAGTTGTTCATTATTATTTATAGCGCGCATGTATCATGTTATTACCATCAACTAACGCTAACTGCATTTTCTTACCTTTTTGTACTGTTCAAATTTAGTTTCATTTACAGAATATTTAAGAATGTAGTTCCTGACCCACTGATAATATTCTTGTCTTCCTTGCGTGGCTATTTTGGTGACCATGAAAACTGTGCCAAGATCAACTTGTATCCACTCCCCAATACGGTTCCTTCTAGCACTCCAAGTACCATAATGACCATCTCTGTTCAACGTGTAAAGTCTTCCGTACTTGGGTGCGTATGCTTGGCCAGCCATTGAAGATGCAGTGACAGCAAAATCTGGAATCTTACCAGTCGTCATCCCAAGAGGCTGCACATAACCTATAAAGAAAACGTGGTTCCAATTACTCGGCTACCGTATCAGACTAAAATATTTAACACAAAGTCTGAGTAGTGATACAACAAAAAACTATCCCCGCGGCGGAAAGCGTCTGCAAAACACTTGTCACTTGACCCTGAAGATGACTTCCGCACTGGTTGTCAAAACATTAGTCGCCAACATCGACAATAGTCTTTCTCAGGACTACACTAACCCGGACGATCTCAACATACGTTTTATTGGTTATGGACTGAATCATATGTGAGAAAAGAAAAAACCTAAAATAACTGACAATGTTTATATATACTTTCACTAAACAATACGTCAAAATAGAATATCAAAGTGAAATCCTATTTCGCTACAAGAAGTGAAAAACATATTTAGAAATAATAACTAATCTTTACTTTCTATTTTGTATCCTCAATTCCCATCCTTTCTTTTACAATTCTTTATTTTCTCAATTTTTAAGTTTAAATTTTCCATTTTCGATTTTGGATTCTCTTTTTCTAATTCTTGAAGTGTATATATCGGGAAAAGTTTAAAAAAATGAGTTAGAAAAAGTTTTGAAAAATAATTAAAGTAAAAAATGGCGTTTATTTTATTGAAAAACTTTACAGGCTTACTTGCTTCACTAAAGACTATCATTATTTATCATATAAGATATGAACATTTTTTAGCCCTTAAGCTTAAACACAAAAGGTAGAGGCGGAGAGAGAGAGAGAGAGAGAGAGAGAGAGAGAGAGAGAGAGAGAGAGAGAGAGAGAGAGAGAGAGAGAGAGAGTGAGTGAGTGAGTGAGTGAGTGAGTGAGTGAGTGAGTGAGTGAGAAGTTACGCCTCCGACAATACACACAGTTGTAAGTATGGTAAAACTACAATTATGGTGTATTTAGGAATAAAAGAAAGAGTGAGAAGTCACACGTCCAACAGTACACACAGTTGTAAGAAGTGTAAAACTACATTGGTGTTTAGTAACAAGAGAGAGAAGGTGATAAGTTACACGTCTCACAATACACACATTATGAGAAGTGTAATTAAAACTACATTGGTAATTAGAAACAAGAGAGGGAGAGTGTGAAGTTACATGTCCAAAAACACACATAGCTGTAAGCAGAGTAAAACAATATTGATATTTAGCAATTTATAAGAGAGAGTGACAATACACACAGTTGGAAGCAGTGTAAAACTTCATTGGTATTTAGGAACAAGAAAGAGTGTGAGAAGTCAGACGTCCAGCAATACACATAGTTATAAAGTAAAGTAAAACTACATTGGTATTTATCAACATTTAACTTCAAAATGATGATGACATTATGAACCTGTTGTCATTGTAATTAGTCGTAACTGTGAATTTGGACTTAGTCTATCGTACTCTTTTCTGGTTCCCTTCTCAGTTCCAAGTCGTCCACCAAGCAATGTGAAATCACAATTTATTTGCAGCCGATATGAACTAGAAATATCTTGGGCACCATTACCAGATAATTACACGAACGGCATATTAAGAAGATACGAGGCATTGCTTTATCAAGGAAAGGTACTGTATAAGAATGCGTCAGTGACATCAAAGAAAACGATGTCATTAGTGTCACTTGACGAGTGTAGGAATTATACTGTTGTGTTGGCCGCCGTGACCACACCCGGAGCTGGGCCAAGCATTACGAATAACGTGATCAGCTCTTGTCCTTGTGGTAAGTGTTAGTTTTGTGTTATGAAATCCAATACTTTCTACGCTATGAATAAGTGTGATTTGTTCGAAATTGCAAAATGGTATTTTAGTATCTTTGCAACTGAATATACTGTCATGTTTAATAGCGGAAATACTAGTGTTCAACAAAATGAATGAGACTAAACTGCTACGTTGCCAGCGTGGTGGTGGTCGGCACTCCTGACTAGAATACAGGGAGACGTTGGTTTGTATCCCGCTCGTGGCATACACCAATATTTTCCGACAACTGTTTATTCTTTCTTTCATACTACTGAACAACATACATTGATAAATGGAACTAAGTAAAGATCTAGTAAAAACGTTAAAGGAACAAGGAGAATACTGAAATGGCTTGGTGTGATAAACGGATTTTATATCTACGTTTTGTAAGGATAATCAAGCTTATAGTTGATAGCTATAGACTGCTGTTACTTTATTGAAATTCATTCATGGCAAACTAAATTGTGTTCGCTCTGAAAGCTTGAAGGTCTAAGGACCTTTAAGATTCGCATAATTAACAAAATGAAGAGAATGTTTGCAAATATTAATCTTTGTTGTTTACAGGGCCCCCTCAACCGCTCCATTCAAAACGCATCATTGTAGCAGGAGAGAACCAATCTTTTACTTTGCCCTGTGAGTACAAAGGTCGACCTGAGCCCACTATTTACTGGATCCGTAATGGCCAGCGGCTTTATGGGAACACAAAATATTTTAACCTTTCAAAGGTTAACAGAAATAGCTTTGGAACCCATATAAATAGAGTATCAAAACAATTAACAAATGGATCGTGGTACGTGTCGCATGCAGAACTTCAGGACAGTGGTAATTACGTATGTGTATTGAACACATCGTTTGGCCTGGCAACTAGTAATGTTACCCTGAATGTGGCTAAAGGTGAGAGAAGCATTATTTTAATTTATAGCAGAAAGGTATTTCTATTTATAACTAGGCGTTTCTTAAAAATTAAACGGACGGAACCTATCAAGATATATTTAAATGAGAATAGCAAAAGTAGATTGGGTGCTGAAAAAAGACTGTCATTTTATCACTAACCGGAGGTACATTTTTAAAGCGACCATCTTCCCCTATTTACCTTGACCCTAACACAGTAGTAGACAAAGTCAGGAGCCTATTAATTATTAGGAGCGATCATCTTTCCCTATTTATCTTTAAACCTAACACAGAAGCAGACAATGTTAGGAACCAGTTACTAGGAGCTTTCTTTTTTCCCTATTCACCTTGATCCCAACATAGTAGTAGACAAAGTCAGTAGCCCATTACTAGGACTGTATGATCTTTCCCATTCGCCTTGACCCCCACACCGTAGAAGACAAAGACAGGAACTCATTACTAGGAGCGTACATCTTCCACTCTTCATGTCGACAAAGCTATAGTTATATATAATTTAGCTTTTTAATCGGGTTTTCCTGAGGCAAAGACGTGTCATCGCACTACCTGCGTTTAAGTAATTGAATTTTTCGTTTCTAAAATTGGTCTCGTGTTTGGTGTTCAGTCGTCCTGTTCATAAAAAAAAGCATCTGCTTAATCACAGATGATTCTGGAGCTTAAGGTCCATATAAACGTTGTCAGTATTACAGAGGCTGGTAGGTGGTAGCTCTTGGTAAAATGTCCAGTTTCTCTAAAACGTTTCAACTTGATCAATGACTTTGATTATCAATGTTTTGTTAATGATTGCTCCAGGTGGCAAGATTCAGGTTTTCTATGCCTAAAAATCTTTTCAAAGTAGGAAGCTGCTAGATTATGACATGGCAAAGAAGATCAAAGATAAAGTTGAATTTGAAAAACCTACTATTTTTGCAAAGATCATTCATTATTTAAGAAATAGAACATGTTTTCCGTGCCTTCATAGCCCGGTGAAAACTGAGTTAAATATATGAGAGAATTCAAGAGCAAATTAGTGTGAACTTGAGATGTAGTGGAGCGTTTTCACCTGCTAGTGTAAATTAATCTTCTTATTTTGTATTTTTGTCAGATGTTGTAACAGTGAAATTCGGGCTGACCTTGATGAAAACTTTCCATAAAGATCTAACAAACAGCAGATCGGAGATGTTTCTCAAGTTTTCATCTTACATTACACACCAGGTATGGTCTTATTATTAAGTTGATACACCAGCGTTTCTATTGGAAATTACCACTGACCTCAAAGTTTACAGATTCATTCTATAATGTTAGCCTCGTTTTGATGTTATTTTTTAGATTACCAGCGAGAGGGAGTGAAAGTTGGTTCCAGAATTCGCCAGTCTCCCTAACGCTTCATCTTTATCATCTTAAGAAAAACTGCCAAAGTCTTATATTTAAGAAAATATAGAGAGAAAGGGGGAGATAATAATAATAATAATAATAAATTATTGATTTTTGCAAAATAGCAAAACAATTCTTGACGAGACTATTTTTATTGTATACGTAATGTCCACTTTCTACACATGGGACGTAAAGCAGCTACAATTGTGTATTTTTCTGTAACCCTGGTCTGTGTGTGATGAATGCGCCTTTAAATTGCAGTAAAAGTACGTTGAGCTTAGTCTTCGCAATTCAGTACAGACTTTAAGCAACGAAGACGACGGCTCAAAAAAACATTTTTGATTTGGTCTTTACTTGTTTGTGTAGGTCTTAGAAAAAACGACTACAATTTTCTCCTTGAAGGCAAGTCAATACTGAGGATATTTTGTTATCACATCTCCGTAGTCCTCAGAACTCCAAAAACGGTCTTTTTACGTTCTGCGTTTACCGACAACTACGAGCAGGTGCTTATCTCAATGCATTCTAAGTGCAATAATTGCATTTCCTATTGTTCTTAGCTTTGTCGTCGCCGTCGGCCTCACAGTTCTCATTGCAGTTAAAGATCCTGATTTTTGACTGCAAGGAGGGCAATCAGCAAGGCCGATTATTATTACTATTACAAGACCATAAATCTGTGCATATATAAAATATCTATATTTAGCTTCTTATAATGTTGCTGAGATTCATTCATACAATGTTTTTCAATTAATTTTCAGATTATAAAGTTGTTTGAAGATTCAAGCAAAACCTTTTCCGTCAAGGTTATTGAAGTTCTACAATTCAGGTAATTTAGAGACCAAAAACTGTTTTGCTGAACATTAATATGGAAAGCTGGTATCACACCGGGAAACAGCTAGTTTTTATTGCACGAAAAATTGCTATAGAGTAGAACAGCACGGGTGACAATTTTTGCGCAGCTTTTGTTGCAACAACAAACTGAAAATTTTAGATACTGTTAATGTTCACAAAGAAACAGCATTATTTGCAGCGTGTAAAACAGCACCCTTTTAGTGCAACACTATTCTATCAACAACAACAACAACAATATCAGCAATAAATTTATTCGCATTTCCAAATTTTATAAGATAATTTAAAAAAGGGAGTAAGTATATTTAGGTCAAGCACTTGTTCAAAGTAAGTGAAACAAGAAGAAACTAAATACAGATGACAATGAAGGAAATTCCTAGTGTCTAAATAAGCTGTAGATTTTCTGGTTAGACATTAGTCTTGTTTTGTGACAATTTTAGATAGGCATGAAAACGAACTGAAAGCACACAAACAAAAACATATACATGTAAGGACAATAGACTAAAGACTAAAGAACTCAAAAGCATGACATCGTGATGATTGAAGCTTTGGCGTTGGCAATATCGCCCCGTGTTTCATACCAATGCACGCTAAATTAAACGTACTGATAAAGTAGGAGACAAGGCATGCGTGTGATTTAAAACATGACATGTCATAATCGTATCCTAAAAAAGGATAGCAATCGATAGACTTACTATTATTAGTAATTTAGCTTATTGGAAAAAACTAGCCAAAAATTAAGTTTGTGATATAACAAATTCAAATCACTGGGGAAGTAAGACCAATGATAAAAACGAGAGAAAAGTACAATTTATATAATATGCGTTTTGACGTCACTTGTTAACTTTGCATCGGTTTTTATTCTTTTTGGCATTGCTAGTTTTGTTAGAATCGCTACTTAGTTGTAATAAAGTTAAAAAAATAACATGTTTTGATATAAACTGCTTACATCTTTTTAGGAATGGCAGCATTATTGCAGACATGGAGGCCTTTGCTACAGTTGACGATCCAACGTTTAAAGAAAATGCCGCCAAAATGATTAAAAGCATACTGTTGAAAGGGCTGTTGGGAAGCACAAACTCGTTGGGAAATTTATCAGTGTCAACGCTTGTGATTCAAGGTGATTGTCTGAACTCCATTCTATAATTTTGCTGTCAGTGTGAAGCCCCGAATTCAGAAAATACTCTCAAATTGACATCCCCTTCCAAAAAAAATGCATCAACTGATAAATCCATTTTTGACGCGTGCTGAAAAGTAACAAAGGAAAGTAAATTAAGAGATAGTATTTGTATATATGTTTTTTATTCTAAGGACCTTTGTGTATCTTTCGCAATTTAGGTATTCCGTTTTCTTCGGCAGAAGGCAAAAACCAAAGTTACCTCTGCCTGAATAACAATAGCACAAGTTGTAACTATTTTTTGAATTTTCGGTTATATCTTTGTCAGGTTATCAACAAGTATAATTTTTCCCTTCTGTAGCCCCGCCGCCGTCACCTAGTAATCTGAAGCTCACAGAAGCCAAGCAAGCTCGACTCCAGTTCTCCTGGAGTCCTCCAAAGTTCCATGTCGCTTACGTCATAACCGGTTATTCTCTGCAGTACAGGAAGAAAGGAGAAGAAAATATGACCTCAACAAAGATACTTCCTGCTGGTCAATATCGTGGAGTAATAAACGGTCTACTATCTGATACTTCATATGAGGTCATCGTTGTAGCACATAACAAATATGGCACAGGAAGCAGTGAGATTGTAACTGCAAAAACAGCAGGTAAGAGATTCAAAATATCCTGAGTTTATTTAAGTAGTTAGAATTCGTTTTAAATCTTGTTTTCCAAGAATATTAATCAAGAATCCGATATAACTGTAAGCTAGAATTCCGAATGTTAGGCATGGAACCTGGAATCCAGCATAAATAACCCAGAATCCGTATTGATTTAGTCCGCTTCTTTACGCATGTTTAATGTTGATGCCTAAAGATGATACACCATCTTTACGCATCTTTAAGCAACGAATTAAACATGCGTAATTTTGCGATTTCGTGCTGTTTTGGTGAAACCTGAAATCCAGCCAATGGAAACAGAATCAATATTACTGAGCCACTTAACCAGTTAGTAAAATCTGGAATCCAGTTGATGGAACCATAATCTATAATACTGGAATCCGCTAAATCAGTTGGTGACAAACCGGAATTCGGCTAATGGAAGAGGAATCTATGCTACTGGATTCCACTTCACAAGTTGAAATAATCCGGAATCCAGCTGATGGAACCTAAATCATATTACTGGAACCATTTAACCAGTTGGTGAAATCCGGAATCTGTTTGATGGAACAAGAGGTATTTTACTAGAATCAACTTAAACAGTTGCTAAAATTAGGAATGTGGTTGATGGAACCAGAATTCCAGCAAGTGGAACCAGAATCAATATCAGTTACTGGAATCCACTTAAAAAGTTAGTAAAATACGAATTCCAGCTGATGGAACCAGCTTTCAGATGTCACAGATTTCATATTACTTATTCACATGTTGAAAGAATCCTTATCACTGGAATACACTTAACCATGATCAACGTAACTTTCGGCATACAATTTAGTAAAACAGCTATCTGTAAGAGACAACTGTTCGTTGCCATCCCGGCAACATCATCAGGTCAACTGAATGTAATATATAGTAGAAAACTATTCGACTGTGATAAAACAAAAAGTCAAAGAACAATCGCTTACTGAAAACAAAGACAAACTCTAAGACAAAAGAACAAAAATCAAAAGTTCGATACAGAGAGTAATATACAATAATTTGATAAATAAAAGAATTATTACACTTAACAAGCCTAGTGGAACCAGAATCCGTATTAGTGGAATCCACTTAACCAGTTAAATACGGATTCCATTCAAGAGACTCGAGGACCTGGTCACTCGAGTCTGGAGTGCAGCTTTGCCGATCCAGAAGCCTTAGATTTACCCAAAATCTTAGACTTGTGGAATCCAACTCACCAGTTGGTGGAATCCAACTCACCAGTTGGTGGAATCCAACTCACCCAGTTGGTGGAATCCAACTCACCAGTCGGTGGAATCCAACTCACCAGTCGGTGGAATCCAACTCACCAGTTGGTGGAATCCAACTCACCAGTTGGTGGAATCCAACTCACCAGTTGGTGGAATCCAACTCAACAGTTGGTGGAATCCAACTCACCAGTTGGTGCAATCCAACTCACCAGTTGGTGGAATCCAACTCACCCAACCCTAACCCTCACGAAAATCATTAATCCATAACTTGGAATCCGGACGAAGGCCACACAACTCAAATCATGAGATTAGCACAGTCTAGTTTCAAGTCTAGTCTAGTTTCTGTTAGGAAGGCTATAGGAAAACTATTTACAATAAATATTACTAAAATAATGTCATATTAGTTGATAGGGAAGACTTTATTAAAAACCAATCTATTAGATGCATATCAAGAATAGTTTTTGATAAATTCGTGTTTACTGTCTTAAACATATTTTTTCAGTAAGATATTAGTTGAAATGCTTTGTGCGCACTTTCTAAACCTCCTTAATCCCAAACAAATGAGGTGTCTCATCCTTTTTGGCTTTGAACGTTTAATGACGAATATAGCTAAGAATTACTTTTCGAGGCCTTGGTCTGACTTAAATATTTCGTTATGAATACGGACAGAGTTAAGGTTTATGGTATAATATCTGAAATTAAGCTGCATTCTGGTAAAAATTTGATAAGCACAATTTATATATAATGTCTCAAATCTATCTTGCAATCAGATACTAACAGACAGGTTTGTAGTCCCTCATATTGATACAATATCTGAACCCTGTCACCAAGTCATTAATAACGGATAAGTTTTAAAGTACATTATCTAAAGCTATTTTTAGATAAACACTACCATTAGATAGATTGTTGGTATCAGTATCTTAAACCTATCTTTGAAACAGATACTAGAAGATAGGTTTAAGTTTACTATCTTAAAAAGGGGTAATTATATCTGAACTCGTTTAAGCTATTCTGACAACATTTCCATCACAATATATTTTTCAAATCTAGACATAAAATCTTTATTTTGATATATGGTGGTCTTCGACCCCCCAAGCTGTAACGATCCACCATTTTTAGCCACTTGGCCCTTGGACTGTAGGATATTGCTGCTGCACTAGATAACATTAAATATTAAAATTTTGCTATTAAAGGGAAAATATCTTGAGATATTCCTGTTCAAGAGGAGGTGTTCTTAGAATAATTCTGTTGCAGAGGGAATTTTGTCTGGCTGCTGTGATTGTCAAGATTTTGAGTTTTTTGTTTCTAATAGATTGGACAACAATAATCATTTTATCAACTGTAATCCCGACTGCTGTTCTGTTTGTTGTTCTCATGCTGTTCATGTTGTGGAGGAATAAAGCACAAAGGAAGAAGAAGGAACAACTAGAAGCTGAACTTCATCAGGTAACAACAAATAAAATTTTTCAAACATATTTTTTTTAAATTTTTTGAATAAAAAATAGCTATACTTTGATGTTGACAAATTAAAACTGCTCCTTCAGAAGATTTAAAATTGCCTGGATTGCCAACTTATGACGTTAATAAACACTCTATATAAGCATGGAAAATATAGAGATTTAGCAAAACAATTATTCCTAGAAGTATTGAAACAAATAAATGTTACCGTTTTATAAATCACACTTGAAGGATCCAAAGTGCAGTTCAAAAAGGATAAGGTCTTCTTTAAATACACGGGTGGATAAGACCTTGTATTAAAGAACATTTTGTTAAGGTGTTGGTTTTTGTATGTGACGTAGCAAAATATTGACTAACACTGTATTTTGTTGCAATACAAGCTGAAGAAAGAGAGGGTCTTAAACGAGACCTTCAATAACTACGAGCGATTTAAAAATCATGGCTGGTACCAAACGTATCTTGAGAGCAACACTTCGCGGCAATGGTGGGAAATACCACGTGACTCTCTTGAAGTTGGAGATCAGCTCGGTTCTGGTGCATTTGGTGAGGTCAAAAAAGGAGTCTTGAGAAAGGAAGATGAAACTGTTGTGTGTGCAATAAAGATGCTGAAACGTAAGTACGTTATTATCCATAAAAAGCTAACATTTACAATCTTGTTAAAACAAACGTTTTCGAGCTCATCTTAGCTCATCTTAAGGCTATAAAAAGTTTGTTTATCTTGAAAGATTTTAAAGTTTTACCTATTTATGGATAATTTAATCTGGCGAATTATGTCCAACAAAAAGTAATAGATTTTAAACAAAAGATAATAATATATATGGTTAAATAGGTCTTCTGCAGTTGGAGATGATCATTATAATTGTAAAACATACAAAACCATTTCTGAATAAAATTCTCTTGTAAAACGAGCTTTCCGCTGTCCATTCTGCAGCCTTTCTCAAACTAAGATAATTATGCGTGAACAGTTGATAAAAATGCAATCAGTGTACAATAAAAAAAAAGAGGTAAAACGGATAAAGGGCAACAATACAATAGAATTGCTAACGGAGTTCAATTGTTAAGAAAGTATAAAATGATGTCTTGATAGAGGCCTAGATTGCTATTTGCATGACATTTCGCACAGCAGTGTGCCACGATTTAAGCACTTTTCAAATCACAGTTTGATGATTTTTAACTTAGACACCGTAAATAGTAAAATGTTGTCCTTAGTTAGGAATGTAATAAACGGACTAATTTAAGAGCTTTTGTTTCCTCTTGATAGCCAAGTCAGTCTAAAGTTTCCTTCGTCAATGATGGCAGCGTTGTCAAAATCAATGGTGTGATTACACGTCTAAGCGTAGTTTGTGATGTTAGAGCCTTCAGAATAATTTATAACATTTCTGACATGTTTTGCATGGTTACGAATAATTTAAGAGCTTTTGTTTTCTCTTGAGAGCCAATCTGCCGTCCCACAGGATCTCTCTTTTTTTACAATGTACATAGTACTGTTTGTAAAAATATCTACTGTTCACGCGCAACTATCTAGAATTGCAGAATGACAGCCGAAAACTCATTTTATGATACAATGTTATCCAGAGATTGTTTCTATATTATCTTACAATCATAGTTTTACCGGATGGTATGCTATTTCTACCGATGATGATTATATTTTAGCATTTTGCCATCGACCAGTGATGAGACCCCATACAAATCCCTTTAAAAATGGCTTGGTTCATAACGTTATGAACCAATCTATTTTTAGAAGGATTTGTATGGGGTCATCAGAGCATAATCGCGGCAATATCTCATCACTGATTCATGGCAAAATGCTAAACTTCGGCATTGAGACATGTCTCATCTTATTCTTTCTGAATATTACAACCAAATTAGTAATGTCATAAATCAAATTTTTTGTGACGTCACATTTTAGTACTCTATGGTGTTGACTATCATGACAAAAGTAATGTTGCAACGGAGATAATGGTGAATATAATAATGATGATAGTTATGGTGAGAATAATGGCAATGATGGTGTTGACGAAAATGATGTTGCAGCGGAGATGATGGTGAATATAATAATGTTGGTTATATATTATTATAATGATAACAATCGTTTTGATAATCGTAGTGGTAATGGTTATGATGATAGTGATCACGATGATGATGATGATGATGATGATGATGATGATGATGATATTGATAATGATGGCGGTGGTAGTTGTGGTGGTGATAGTACTGATGATCCAATTTCTTATAACGCTTTTACGTTGTTGGACTAAAGATTGAGGGGGTAGGATTTTAGCATGTAAAAAGCTATACATCGTTCTTGTGTTTCTTCTATATTGGAAATGTGATGTCTTTTATTATTTGTCAATTCAGAACAAGCAACAGAAGCAGAACACAGAGACTTGGTGAATGAGTTGAACATCATGGCTAGTGTTGGTGAACACCCCAACATAATAAGCCTGATTGGAGCCTGTACAACAGACGGTAAGCTATTGAGTGATATTTGAGTACACCACTTCTAGCCATATCCTAGTTGGCCAGTGTTGGCGAACAACCCAACGTAATAAGCCTGATTGGAACCTGTACAACAGACGGTAAGCTACCGAGTGATATTTGAGTACACCACTTCTAACCATATCTTAGTTGGCCAGTGTTGGTGAACACCCCAACATAATAAGCATGATTGGAGCCTGTACAACAGACGGTAAGCTACTGAGTGATCATCATCATCATCATCATCCTTCGGCCTCGGCCGAGATTCCCCGCACAACATCTCGCCACACCTCGCGGTCACAC
>JAODFW020221827.1:0-12487 GCA_027575235.2 Palythoa mutuki | reverse complement strand
GTCAACCCCCCCACCCCCAAACGTAAAATTGACGTTTCTTGTGGGCAAAATCGATATGTGAGGCTTCCCTTAAATAGCACTAATTAGACTAATTAGAGTAACTTTGTATGCTTGAAATTGCGACAAGTTGCCTCTCAGACCCGAGTACTTGTGCTTCATTATCAAAACGTTTCGGAAAAACTCGCATTTTTTTTCAATTTCTTTGAAAAATGGATTCTACCAGTAAAACTTCTTTTTAGCTCTAAAGAATTGAAGAAAAAGAGAGAGCTGAACAAACAGACGGTCGTTGCGTTGCATGACAAGCAAATGGGAAGCGGAAGATGAATTCACGATTTTTTCGGATAGAAGCTCGCATCTTTTTTATTTTACTTAAAAAGTGGATTCAACGAGTACAACTTTTTCGAAAGAATTGAAGAAAAACAGAGTTACAGAAACAGATGGTCCTTGCGTTGCATGACAAGCAAGTAGGAAGCGGAAATCTTGATGAAATCATCATTGTCTACGGATAATTCGAGTCAAGTCAAACGTTAAGAAATCCTTGTCTAAGACTGCAAGGACAGATTTTACAACTTAAAAGAATCCTATAAGATAATTTAGAAAGCCCGATTGCTCTCACACCGAGAACAAATTACAGATCCACCGAGTATAACAATTGCCGAATAGGAAGTATTCATATAAACAATATCCTTACACTTTTCATATCAGTAAGCAGCTTTGGAAATTTAATAATCGTTGTATTAGGAGCAGTTTATCATCACAGCTTGCATTTTATTTCAGTTTTTTAGAATTACGCTCAAACGTCTAAACGTGGGTGAACTTTAAATTTCAAAAAAATATTTTCTGTTGTAATCCTTGACTAGGCAATTCCAGTTCTCCCACGTGGCTGTACCCTCTGTCAAGCTTCATGTCACGAGTTTTCTATTTGCGACTATTGAAATAGTAATGGTCATCATCAAACGCCCTGCACAAGATGTCAACACAACTTTTCCGCACACGTGGAGAGCTGATACGTGAGTAAGTCAAGGTAACATCCACAGTTTGACCACACAGAGAAGATTATCCCTGAAAAATACAAACACGCTAGTTTCATTCCTGTTTTACCAATGTAAATTCCAATCCCATCTAAAAAGTAGAATTTCATGTTTCGTAATTTCGGCGTAATTCCCATTTTTTCTTATTTTTAAGGATAATAACAGCATACGATATCCTCCTGACAATAAGTAGTAGCAGTAGCAGCAGCAGCAGTAGTAGCAGTAGTATAGTAGTGGTTATAGTAGTAGTAGTATTAATATTAGTAGTAGTAGTGGTGGTGGCAATAGTTGTAGTAGTAGTAACAGTAGTTGTTGTAGTAGTAATAGTGGAAGTAGTACACGGACTCCGACGATGAACAAGTTGTTCGAAACGTTTTTTATGTATATAATATATTTCTTTTATGTTCATTTTTTTAGTACCAGTTGTAGTAATATCAGTTGTAGTATCAATATATACACAATACAAGGTTTCAAACAAAGTAAACATTTATGTACCTTGCCGGTTATCCTAATGCCTTTCATCATACAAAGCCATACCAAGATCCATGTTGCTATCAAGCATGCGCACATAGGCCAGTTCATCCCACCGCTATTCTCTATATTGTCAGATATATTTAGAGTTGTGCGATACCAGAAAAACGAAGTAGGACTTCTGCATTCTCGCACGGTCTCAAGTTTTGTGATATTACCTATTGTGACCGTCTCTTTTGGACACTCGGACCAAGGAAGTGGATTTTCAAACGATTTTACAAAATAAAACACACACCATGCAATTATTATGTTGTAGTACAATGAGACGAGAAAACACACGACCACTGACGCAATACCGACTCCCCCCAGATAGGGGGATATTTCATTCCATACTCCAACCGACCCCTTGCGCATGCGCTGGCCAATACAAAGTTCCAGGTAGTATAACGGGATTCCTTCAATTGCCAGCATGACTCCATAGGGGATCAAGAATGAGGCTGAAGAAGAAGAAAAAAATAAATGCGATCATGTGATTAATTGATCATGTATGAATTATCTCTTTTATGTCTTTAAAGGAAACATTAATTTGTAATTAGAATTTAAAACGGTGCCACTGACTGTAGCAGGCTCGCTCGGCAGCTCCGTCAGTACAGGGGTGACAGCCCCAACAAAGGCTCTTTGAGCGTTTGGAGAACGTCCCGATTTTTTCAGAGCGTTCCCCGATTTTTTTCCCGCTGCTCCCGAAATTTAGTTACAATTCTCGGAATTTCTCCCTATCTAAATGCATTAAATCAGCATTTGTTCATTTGTCAGAAAATTGTTTATTTCACTTTTTCATCTTAATAATGACAGCATTGCAAAATATTCATCTTATATATGGTTTAATTTTTCCAGTTGGCTTCCGCACTTTTTGGAAAAATTCCCGCAGAATTATCATGATCTCAAGATTCTTGTTTTTTATTTTCGTAATTTCCGACATTTTGGTGTAAAACTCATCCTCCGTGCTCAGTGGTGGTGCACCAGTGAGTCATGAAATCAGCGAGTTGTGGGTTTGGTTTCCGTGCTAATTTTTTTCCAGTATTATTTTGTTCTGTTATTTCCTCTAAAGAAAGATCAGAGTTTCTCTCTCAGATGACGAATAAGTTGTTCGAAATAATTAAGCTGTACGTATATTTTTTATATCTATAGTTTTTAAGCTGAAGCCTTGCTCTCCTCAGCAGAATTTTAAAAAATTAAGTAAGGAAGGAACAAAAAAAAGCAGTTATGAATCGTTTTTACAAGTGGTTGTAAAATTTCAGCAAAAAGTGGCCGTTTTTTTAAAGTTGAATTTTGCTTTAAAGAAATTGTTTTTCTGAATTCCTTAACATAGAAAAGTGGTTTTAGTTAGGAGAGCCTTTGTACTAACTCTCTACACGGAACTGTTCCGAATGTTTTGGCTTCACAAACAGTGTATAAACTTTTTTAAAAAAACATTTTCATCACATTTAACTTTTCATGTATTTAATGGCTGCGATGGCAATGACTTCAAATCGAAAACGTTTTGGAAAAAATATATCTCCATGCAAGACCGAAATATTTTTATTCGCTGTGTCAAGAGGATTACACTTAAAGTTAAATGAAATGCAATGGCCTTTGTGCAATGTAAATCGGTATTGATTGTTAAAGTAAAAGCTACTGTTTTTCATAATGGAGAGAAAAATAAGAAATATAAAAATTTAATCACATAAACGTTATCTTGAATAATCAATAACTGATAGACAAAAAAAGGGTTAATGAAGGCCAAGGTAACTCTTTAAAATTTAAAAAGGTCAGCGTAAGTTACCAGCCAATCTGGCGATGTTTTGCCCAGGAATGAAGCAAAAAAATGTGTTTAACAAAGGAGGCTCCATTATCACAGACCTTATATTTAGTATCTTCCTCTTTCAATTGTTACCTTTTAGACAAAAGAGTTGATTTTAATTGGCCTCTTAATATAAAGAGCTTCCCTTCTGTAGCTGAACCGCAAAACAGTAATAAATGTGCCAAGATTAAAAACTCATTTACATCACGTTTGAATGACTTTTAAAAGTAATAAATAATCGTACATCTCTTTTATGTTCAAGACTTTTTTTTTCGTATAACAATTTCAAAGATACACAGGATACTTTTGAGTGCTGTTTTTCGCCGCGGCCGTAGAGATACTCAATTCGCGCTTTTAGCAAAATATTATATGTATTCTAAAAGGTAAAAGAACTTAGGTTTTGTCTCTACAATTATTTTTTATGTTTTTTTTTTTACTGAAAATGATTAAGAGAAATTTTCTCAAAAATGACACGTTACTAACAGCAAACAGCCGATAAGTTTGGAGATTCATTCAAAACGCATATTCCGAGAAACTGGAAAATTATCATCCACACTGCCACTTAATCTGGCGACATTTAATAACTTCTAATTCTTAGAATTGCCTCAAACTTTATGTATTTCAAATAAAAATTGTAAACACAAGGTTCTGAACAAAATTTAAAGGAAAACGCCCATTCGGCTTTTGTAAAATTTTCAGAAGATTGTCACATAAGAAGATGGTACGTTAACCCAACTAACAAACGGTATATATCTATGTTTGTTGTTCAGCAAAATAAAATGGAAGAATGAATATGCTCGACAGAAAAATTGGTATATGATCCAAGCGGGAATCGGACCCACGTCTCCCTGTATTCTAGTCAGGAGTGCTAACCACTACACCATCAGGGACCACCATGCTGACAACGTAGCAGTTTCACGGTTATTAAGTTGGTTAGTTCGTGAGGATTCCTGGGTCCAATTGCATTCATTCGAGCGAAATGTATGTGCGGCAAAATACTGTAGTGTGTTTCGCCTCAATATATATAAGGCTCATATCCACTGAAAAATACTAAATGTGAGAATTATATAAAAGATATAGATGGAGAATTTCTGGCATCATTTCAAGAGTTTGTGGAATCCGGAACGGAATTTGGAATCCGGAATCTAGAGTTAAATCCTACCGGAATCTGAGAGCTTTTGCAACAAAGATGAAACACATATAAAGCTACTTACCCCCACCGTTCTGGTGACAGAGGTACGGAAATCTCCATACATTTCCCAAACCAATAGTATAACCAATCAGAGTGAGCAAAAATTCTGTCCTGCTTTTCCATCTTTCCCTCTCGCGCGCTTGCGCGAACTTTGATTTCTGTGCCGAGTTATTTCCCGGGTGTTGTTGAGACGAGTAACCGCTTCCGGCATTTTCTTCATCATCTCTAGTTGATCCCCTTTGTGATATAGCAAGGAATTCTGTAGAAGCTCTAATATCTGCTTCTGTTGGGATACCCAGCCTCCCTTGCGGCACGTTGACCATTTTAGGTTTGATTAAGCGTTTGCTTGGAATGAGTGGCCCATAAAGAGGGTCAAGAGGAATTGATACCTGCACCGAACCGCTAGCAAAATGAAAAGGGAACGAATCCAGTGACCTACAAAACCAAAAATCTTAATTAGTGTACTATATACAGAATAGTTTTTTTCAATAACGTTAAGTGTAATATTCAAAGTAATTGCACAATACGGTTGGCCCTATTTTAATCTATCTTTTAAGACACGTAAATGAATTTATTTCAACTTTTTATGTATAAGTTGCACTCAAGAAGGATATCTTATTAAATTTTGAAACACAACCTACGAGGTCTAATCAAAAGCAGGCGGCGGAGAAGTTCCACAAAATATCTGTTCCACGTGAAATTGTTTTGCTGGCTGGCAAGTTAAGGCTGGTTTTCATATGTCGGGAAAATCCCAGACGATCGGGGATTTCATTGTTTCCCGACTGTCCCAGATTTTGCCGACTAATGAAAACTCGAAATCGTAGATATCCCCGATCGTCTGGGACGGACGGGGACAAATCTGGAGGATCGGGAGCGTTTCTATTTTCCCGACGCGTCCCAGATTTCTGCGATGGTCGGCGATAATTTCCGACAAATGAAAACTCAAATTTGTACCGTCGGGGACGTCGGCGATAGATTTCGCTCATTACCATTCCCCTGAATTGCTGGGCTCCAGTCCCCCTATCAAAAATAAACATGGAATCTGGAACAGACTTCTGGCGATCATCCGATATATCGGCAAAATCTGGGATGGTCGGCAAAAAGTTAAATTCCCGATCATCCGGGATTTTCCCGACATATGAAAACCAGCCTATAGAAACGCTTCCGATTCTCGATCAGATTTGTCCCCGTCCGTCCCAAACTTCTTTCGAGTTTTCATCAGTCGCTAAAATCTGGGGCAGTCGGGAAACAGTGAAATCCCCGATCGTCTGGGATTTTTCCGACATATGAAAACCAGGCTTTAATGCTAATTTAACTTGCTAAAAAATTATTGTGCCGAGAGCTGACAGGGCTTTAACTTTGTTTCCCTGTTCATTCAGAATAACCAATTTGCAAATTTAAAACGTACCTAATCAACAAGAGTTACCGATCGCCATGGAAGACATCTATCGATATATAACTTCAGAGTTCAGAGGAGGTTTTTGGTTATATCATTGTGTTCACTTCTGGTACGTTCTTCCTACACATCTTTTCTCGGAACGTCCAAATTATTTTGGATTCAATTCGTAACAAACCTTTACGTGAACGTGACTAATAAAACTGAAAAATTAGCGGTGTTTACTTGTATAACATCTATCCTAACAGCGGGAAGTCGGTTTTAGGCCAACAAGTAATATGTATTTAAATCAAGGCTAGTAGAATAATCGTAAAAAAAAAATAGATTAAACTGCTTCCTTCGGCTAATTAATTCGATACCGCAAATTTTTAAGAGCTAAATACAGAAGTTGAAGTACTTTAGACGACAGTCACGCAAATAAAGAAAAAGGAGAGTATTTCAAACTTAACTTAAAACTTTTTTTGTGCTAATTCTATATCAAATAAATTTTTAAAAACTAATGACTGCTAATTAGCAATAAACGTTTTGATTTTTAAAAGGGATATACGTTTACATAATTTTTTTCTTCTAGCATTTCACAAAAGAATATGAAGCGACTTTTCTGAGTTTAGGTTGATTAATTGGATAAACCATAAAAAGGTAGGCAAGTCCCGGCTGAACAATGAAGTAAATAATTTGCTATAAGCAAAAACAAAACAAAACAAAAGCATTTGCCATGCCATGTCGGGCGATATTCATTGTATCAAAACTTATCATAAGTCACATGTGACATTAGACGTGCCTGACGTCACATGACTATTTTACAATCAATATGACTTATCGCAAAATCATATATACACACTGAAAATTACATCTTATCGCAACACCATATACACTGTTCATTACGCCATATCACACACCACATACCGTACATTACAACTTATAACCAGACCACACACTGCACATTTATTATACATCTTATCACAAAACCATAAAACTGTACATTACAACTTATTACAACACCACACACTGCATATTACATTTTATTACAAAACCACACACTGTATATTACATCTTATCACAATACCACACACTGCATATTACATCTTATCGCAATACCACACACTGAATATTACATCTTATCACAAAACCACACACTGCATATTACATCTTAATCACAACACCACACACTACATATTACATCTTATCACAATACCACACACTGCATATTACATCTTATCACAAAACCATAAAACTGTACATTATACAACTTATTACAACACCACACACTACATATTACATCTTATCACAATACCACTCACTGAATATTACATCTTATCACAACACCACACACTACATATCACATCTTATCACAGCACCACACACTGCATATTACATCTTATCACAATACCACACACTGAATATTACATCTTATCACACTGACCACACACTGAATATTACATCTTATCACACTGACCACACACTGAATATTATATCTTATCACAACACCACACACTGCATATTACATCTTATCACAGCACCACACACTACATATTACATCTTATCACAGCACCACACACTGCATCATAAATCTTACCACTGTTCACACCACCCACTACATATTACATCTTATCACAACACCACACACTGCATAATATATCTTACCACAGTTCACACCACACACTGTACATAACATTTTATCCCACACTGAACATTATTACATCTTAAAATACACCACACACTGCAAATATCATGTAAGCCCAACATTACACATAACACCACAACAACATCCACGAATCATTTTAAATCATATCATATCACAACCAATAACGCCATTTCTATCACGTCACACTACATCGTATCACATCAAACGTTAAGCTTGGCTGATACCAGCTACGGAAGCAGAAGCGCGGCGAGACGGAGACGGAAGCTAATCGACGGAGTTACAAGCAAGTGTGAAAAGACACGACGGAAGCGGAGACCGGCGGAAGCTTGTATGTATGGTTGTTTTGATAACGGTTAAAATGGCCAGAAATAATTTGACACAGTTTACTGTTGATAATTTTTATTTGTCTCATAACAAATAAACGAAATTGAGTACAGATGGAGATCCATTTAGGTTGGTAATTTATATACAGACAGAAAAAATGTTAGGAGAGCTCTGGAATTTTAGACATATGAAAGGATCATTCTTCCGTTTCCGCTTGCTCTACCGTACTAATTATTACTGGTTTACACTTTGAGTATTGCGACGTAAGCTCGACAGAAGCGGAAGAGGAGACGGAAATGAAAGGGAACGATGCGTTCTTTCCGTCTCCGCTTCCGACGAGCTTCCGCTTGTGCTTCCGTCTCCATTTTCATGTTTAACACCAGAACGTAAGGTTTCTTCCGTCTCCGCTTCCGGTGAGCTTCCGCTTGTGCTTCCGTCTACATTTTCATGTTTAACACCAGAACGTAAGGCTTCTTCCGTCTCCGCTTTCATCTCCGCTTCTTCTACCGTCGCTAGTATGAACCAAGCTTTACACAACACCACGCCCACTTCACACTTCCCATCGCGTCGCATCACATTATGTAATACCGCATATCAGAGCGCAGCAAATTACATCATATGTCGCACAACATTAATTCGTACATCACACAACAAACATCACACCACAGCAATCATCACAAAGTGTGACATCGCTTCGCATCGCACCACACCAACTGTATACAGTGTAATATATAAAGTCGATTAAAGCAAGATGGTTTCAGCGTGATTTTGATGGATTAGACTCTTATTTTGCCATAATACGCTAGGAAACAGAAAACAAAACGCAATTCTTGCCTTATGCTTGGTGGTATGAACGACAAATTTGGTAATAGGCAAATTAAATACAGAACCACCTTTTTTAGCAATGGATAGGTGTAAGATCTTGGAAGTTGAAATCATTAACAACATTAAATTTAGAATTTAACTGAGATGCGTGTTAGATAATATACTTATTGCAACAATTTTGTCGTTAGCGTTGTCGGAGGTACACTTTAAAACAGCGGGCGTGCATTATTCTAAACTAAAATTAAAAAATATCTTCAGCTGACTCAATGGAGTTTAAACTCTAAAATAAGATGAATTAGAAGGTTATGTCTTGTGGAAGCTAATACATGTAACCTACCTTTAATTTTGCTTCATTAATAATGCACTGCACCTTCTAAAGCGTTTTGATTTCACAAATTCTTTAACTTCGCCCAAAGGTTTCTCGAGTTAAAGATACCACGCACATAAACAGTTGATCTATGTTCATGATTCAGGCATATTTCAGCAATTACTATGCGTTATTACCTTAGTACGCAAATCAACCGGAAGGTAATATTTGTGAAGATACCAAGCCAATTTAGATAAGTGGTCGCTCTACCACAAGACTGATTGTCATGGCAACGGATTAATAATTTAGAACAGCATCAAAATGTCTCCAGAATATTACATTATTTTAACCTCAGGAGGAATGAGCATTGAATCTCAGCAAACGTTTTAAATGTCTCGAGAGCATTAAATCATTTTAATTTGAGGCCGAACTAAGCAAATTTTTTCAATATAGTTGTTAATTAATACTTCGGTTAAAAACTAAACAACTAAAAATAGAAATAGGTTGAAATTGTGCTAAATATTCAATGGCTTAACGAATTTGGGAACAAGTTCTGGCTGCAAATGTTTTATTAATTTGCTTGTACGTAAAAGAGGATTATAGAATATGATTTAATTCAGCGAAACATCCAATGTATCCGGTTATGCGAGCAGAATGTTTGAATTAGCTCTTCGTTTTTCAGCGGCGCAATAAATTCAAGAAAAAATTCAATCTAAACAAAAGGTGCGCGGCAGCAAATGTTTTATTGATTTGTTAATTTTGAACTAGCCAATGCGATTAAATATTTTTCATTCGCAACCTGTTATGATATGAATATCTGTGTAGTTTCCTATGGTGATATTGCTCAGCTGACTATCAATACAACTCGCCGCTGAAGATATCTAGCTTGCAATATTGATAAACCATATTACGTTTTTTAAGTGTATAAGCCTATCGTTTTGTTCTTTAGTTCTCATATAGAGTGCATTATCACATGAAGACGAGAAGAGATACAAACTTTTATTCTTCGAGCGTCAAAAAGATCTCCCTCAGGTGAGCACATCCAAGGAAATCATAAAAAATCAGGAGACTCGTGTCGGTGTATAGTGAACGCAACTCCTCTTTACATTTAAACGGTGAAACGCTAAAATTTCACAAGCTTTACATCAAAGTGCTAATGAAAGTTTCTGAAGTAACCACTGAATAATATGGCAATATATGATGAATCAGTGTTTGACACAGCGCAGTTCGTTTGGAAAGCTCTGGCACTGTGAAATTAAAGCTGCCATTATCATGCAAAGCAGAAGGCTTTTAATAATGCAAACAGAGGGATTTTATTTTTAATAAGCGAGCATATGGAGACTCTGCTACGGGATCGCCTCTAAAGTGATATTTTTTTTAAACGATCGGTTATCGATCTAAACGAAGTAAAATCTCAGTCAAAACTTAAACTAAAAATTTTACGGGATTAACAATTTCTATCTATAAGCATATTTTTTTTTTCAAAGACGTTAGAATATTCGAATACATAACATAAACAAATTATAGTGTTTAAATTCTGCGGCATAAGCAATATTCAAAAAAACTTAACAGAATCTCTTTGGTGCACGTTACGTCTATCATTGTACTGATTTGTTTTATTTCTTTATTTTTAACAGCTTCCAATATTTTGGTTTGAAGGAACACTGGATTCAGTAGAAGTTTGAACGAAACTGAATAATCTCGTTAACGAAACGCTTATAGCGAGAGACTATTGGTTTGATGAGCACATAATCCTAAATAAAAAGAATATACACGTTTCTATGAATAAAAAGATCAAAAGCGGCTCCCTTTAAAGTTTGGTTACCGGTCTACGGAAATAAAAGTATAGAGACACGAATGTGTTTATTTCCGTAGTTCTATGGAAATAAAACTTTTATCATAAAAATCTATACATGGTTTATACCTTCCATACTAACCTTAACAGCTCAGTTAAGGATTCTTTATGTTTAAGGTCATATTTTGGTGTTAAATTTGAATATTCGCGTCTATGGTAAGCCCTTTTTAGGTAGTTTTCTGAAGTAAAACTGCCAAAAATGGCAATTAGCACTTTAAAAGAATATTATCACGAGAGCTATTCAAATAGTATCAATTCAAGGTCAGGATTATCGAGAAATCCGCAATCAAAGAAAGTTTATATTCCTTGCAATCGGGAAAACATGGGGTTACCCTGACTTGGCACTTCAATATGATTTGCAACTGATGTCGAAATGTTTCCAGAAACATCCGACTCAGTTTCGTGAGACAAACTATTTAGTTAGTCTCTAATCATTTGACTTTTGGAAAACAGTTTGTGCTTCGATTCATTGTTTTAATTTTATATAGGTTTTTTTAGTAACGGGAAAGAAATTTTGAATAATCTTCAATGAATCGACTTGTTACGATGAACGATCAAAGCACACAAATCAGCCACAAAAAAACTAAAATTCCGTTAAGTGTATCATTTTAACAAATTTATCACCTTTTGAGGGGGTCATTTTATGTAGAACGCTGGAAAATGTTACACAACATATATGACAAAAAATTTCGCTAAACCTAAGAACAAAATTGAGAGCATGTAAAGGAGTTGCGGTTATGATTTGTAGCACATGGATTACAATACGTGTAGCAATGAGAACGGCAAGAAGCCCTTAATAAATATCAATAAAGGCCCACTTACCTAGATCTCTCTCTCATATTCATGAATCTCTATTTTACCGTTACGATCTATCCAAGTAAATGTAAAATACTTAGTATACTTATTGAGTGTAAAAACTTTTATGAAACTTGACGCCATGATCTCATTATGTTGTTCATGTTTGAGATTAGTTATAATTCTGTAACTGTTGAAAAGTTCTTGTGATGTTAATTTTGGCACAGAGAACAGACTTTATTACTTATTTTTTATGCCAGTTGGAAATAGTGACAGGTGCTTTTTCACCGACTCGCGGTTAACAGTGATAACTGTTTTGAGTTTAATTATTACACAACCAATCACGAACTTCAAAGTTCAAACAAAAAACTCAAAATGAAGTATAGAGATACATAATGTCAGAAAATGACAAATGATTTTCTTTTTTAAGCATTCTTTTATTGCAAGTTAAAATTCTTTACGTTCTAATTATAATTGGCCGAGGTGCACAATTGTTCCTCTGTTGTGTTTTGACTTTGAGTTCATTCATATATTAAAATTGTTTCCTTTTTTATTAGTTTTGATATATTCCAGAAGCATAATGCAAAAACAAGTATAAAATTTTTACTGGTCTCTCAGTTTCCAGATTATAATCAATTTAATTGTATTTTCGAGAAAAGTAAACATCGGCGGTTTCAAGGACGAAGGCAGAATAATTTGAGTGGGGATGGTGCAGAATGAGAAAGAAGGGGGGCGGGGGAGTGGAGAGTGGGGAGGGGTTACATTTTTTGCCTCATTAGCATACGCACTTTTCTTTCTAATTCAGC
>JAODFW020221826.1:0-20047 GCA_027575235.2 Palythoa mutuki | reverse complement strand
TTTTCACCCCTACACAGAAGGTTGCCTCTAAAAAAAAAAAAAACAGTTTTCCTGGCGGGGGCAACTGCCCCCCCTGCCCCCCCGCTATGTACGGCCCTGGTTTACTATTTGTTCTTTTACGTCTTCGTCGGCGTCGGCGTCCCGCATTTCTTACTCCCTGTTAACTTTGCGGTTTTCAGTGGATTATAAGAACTTCATGATAGAAATCTCAAAACCAAATTTTGTTTAACACTAGAACTACTTGTATACGAAAACAGCAAGCTTAAAAAAACAATGCACTTTTTTGTTTTGATACGGTATTGGCTGTTGAGGTTGCTAAGCAATGGTTATAACTGCTTGCAAGGTGGTTAAGGTATTTTGTAATCCGTCATAAGGTAAAAAAATTACTTGTAAACATTTTCTAGTTCTTCAAAGTTTTTTCTTCTCTCTTCCTGAGCTTTTGCCTAGTGCGGATTCTTAAGTCTTTCTTACTGGCCTGGTAACTTGCCTGAACAGCGGAGACCGGATTACAGTAGGAAAATTGGCCCTTTAAAGGTTATGATCACGAGCCTAGATACCACATGGCAATACACAACTGGTGAGCAAGTGATTGAAAAGGTCCTGTTTCTTAAATGATTATAGCTGACGGTTTAGCACAAGGAACCAACAATGGTTGCTTATTTACACGTGCAGTGAGGACATTTCGGGTGTTGCACTTGGATCGTTTTTGTCTGCTTTGAAGAGTCAACGGTGGGCTGCTTTGTCGAGGTTGACACCAGGAATTTCCTTAATTTTCGAAGCTGCGGAGAATAAACAATGCAAGAAAATCAGTTTTCTGTGACTATAAACATATGCAACAAAATGCTCTTTTATTAATTCTATAATAAAATGCCCCACGAATCCAAGATTTTAAGTTGTTAGTACCTGTACTAGCTTTCTTGGATTTTTGTCGACTTTCGGAATATACTTCTGGAATTCTCTCTAGATTCTACAGGAGTAGTCTTGGAATAGACTACGGTTCCACTACATATTCACAGTTTAGTTATCTCTTGAACAATCGTGTGGAAGACATGTTTTGATGTCTCAAGCATCATTTTCTCAGACAAAAAAACTTCTGAATTCCCTAACGAGAATCAAACCAATGGCTCTCAGATTACCGATCAGACGCTCTACCGACTCAGCTACTGGACTGACGTGGGAAACGGATTGATAATTACAGATGTGAAACCAGGAACCTGTCCTGCTACGCTCTTGGCTCAATATATCCATACGTTGATGTGTAAGCAAATGATGCGTAATTTTGCAGCTTCGAAATCTCTATGAAAGACATGTTTTGATGTCTTATTATACTGCTATGGTGAATGATCATGTCCCAAAAAATCTTGTACTACTATATAAGATAAAAGGTGCTCTAAAAACGCATGTGGATACTGCGTGATAAAATCAGAAAGTCAAAAAACATAATAAGTACCAAATGGTCGCAAACGATTCCTGAAATGCAACTATTTCTTCTTTATTGATTCTGTAATGGTTTGCAACTTTGCATTGCTTTTTATTCTGCACAACATTATCTTTTCTGTTTTGTACTTAATACTTTATGAAAATACATTAGTTTAAAATCATTTTTCATATACCGTGGGGAAACCTTTATATAGTGGTATTAACTTGGGAAGTGTTGTCGGTTATCTCGAAATGTTATCGTCTAATATGAACTTTGACCAATTCCATGGTATAATTACTCTATGGTATAAATACTCCATGGTATAACTACTCATGATATAATTACTCCATTGTTTAATTACTCCATGGTATACTACTCCATGGTATAATTACTCAATGACATATTACTTCACGGTTTGATTACTCCATGGTATAATTACTACATGGCACAATTCTTCCATAGAATATCACTACACGGCATAATTACCCATTCGTATTATTACTCCATGTCATTATTATTCTATAGTATATTACTTCATGGTATATTTACTCCATGATATAATTACTACATGGCACCATTACTTCATTGTATAGTTACTACATGGTATAATTACTCCATGGTATAATTTCCCCATGGTTTAATTACTCTATGGTATAGTTACTCTATTGGCCTAATTACTCCATGATATAAATATTCCATAGTATAATAACTCCGTTGCTGCGTCTTAGATAATAAATTAACAATACATACATATTTCCCCATTAAATCTGAAGTGTGATGAATTTGGTTGGTAATTTAATGAAGGGATTTACTTGTCCTTCAATTGGGCGTTGCAGTATTTTTAAACAAAGCATTCAAGTTGAGTTTTTGTTTTATTGTGAACACCAGGTATCGAGAGAAAATATAAGAATTCAAAACGAACTAAACATGCATCTATCTTGTTAACTAAGTCATTGAAAGACAAACTTGAGAATGCTTATTGTTATTACCAGTTAGCTTTTGAAATTGGTTGAGTTTAGATTATAACTTCTTCAATCGAAAATTAAATCTTTTTTATATCTCGCTGTAACCAATGCTACAACGAAACGCGCCCACTCAAAGGAAAAAGCTAGAAATTATCACAAAAAAAAACCAAATCTGTAACAACATAACATATTGTATCTTGTTTGAATTTTACACCACCAAATAATGTTTCTGCCATATTAAGTCTTTGAATCAAATCAGCTTTGAAAGCAATATTCGTTCAAAAACCTCGGGAAACACAAAGTCTAAGATTACGATGAAAATTAAAGATTTAGCTTGACTCTGAAATCAATGCAAGTTGCAAATTGTTATAGCTTTTCGTATTCATGTGAAAAGAGAACAATACATATGACAGGTGGACTTAAGACTAATTTATTGCATGGGGTTATTAAGCAGAAAGTTGAAGCCGTTTGAACTTGATTAACAACCAACTTTCCCAAAAATATATATTGTTTTTCTTTTTTATCAAATCTTCATCGAGTTGCACCGCCTAAAACGTAGCTATCTTTCATGTAATATAACACAACGGAAGATCGCTTCTTCCCCGCGATATGAAAAAATATGTTTTTCCCCCCTCATTCAAAGGCGTGTTGTTGTCTTTATATATAAAGTTTGTTAAAGAATTTTAAAAGTTTCTGAGCACCAGGTCAAATAAAAAATTTATAGCTCAAATGAAACTTCGTAAAGACAATGTTGATAAAAACTTCAAAAATTACTTTCAATTATTCGCTTTATTCCTTTCTTCGGATTTTCATACAAAATTGCATATTTCGCTTTCACACTAATTTACAATATTATGTACATGTGTTTGGGCTGCTCTTTGACACAGTTTGTACATAAACAATTTAACATCTGACAAAGAAATACCACTAACTTTATCAGAAGAAATAAACTAATTGTATGAGTTACAAAATAGAGTTAATCAAAATTATGTCTAACGTAAAAAAATTGACTTCGTTAAAACGTACATTATAAAGCAGTCTGATAAAATGAATCTTCGTAAACTCTTAAATCATTTCAAAAGAAGATTACCTCGTCGTTGCCTGTTCATTTTGCTATTTATTTCTCTAGGGTTAAAATGTCTCTTCACAGAAGAGAATTGATTCTTTAATTTCAGAAATTGCGCGTAATTTTGAATATTCGACTGTTAAGCAAAAGGCGGAATTCCGCGTCTTTAATTGTTGAAACAAAATATCATCGATTCTGTCAAGTTTCTGTGGTTTTTATAACATTCACTCGCCTAGCAACCACGAAACTTCAAAGCTTACAAGATAGACTTTTCTGCTGCGATAACTTCAAAACAACGGCTAATTACTGGAGTATATTATTGCGGTCAGACAAATTCATCGTTAAGTCACTATAAAGAAGTGATTCCAAACAAAATATTGTTAGACGAGCAAATGCGAAAGCCAGTAATTCGATATTATGAACAAACTATCATTTACTAGAAATCTTGATAAACATTATCTTAAAGTATCTACATTTCAAACATAAAGGCGCTTTGGTAAAGAATTTTGACAACGAAATGTTTTCAGAACTTGAAATGTAAGCTTTTGTTTTGTAAGATTTGAATATGGAAGAATGATTCTTCCTTGAACTTTTAAAGTTTCATATATAACTACTGAAAATAAAGTTGCTCCGTTAAAAGAGTCGCCATTTCAAATGACGATTTAAACGTACTAACAAAATTTGATAATGTGGACTAATTTACTAAGGAAATCTACGGGAGTTAAAGATTAGTTCGAGTTCTTTATCGCTGTGGGTAGCTTACATTAAAGAATAACCATGCCTCAACAAATGTAGTCGCTCAAGCAAAATTATTCTTCGTTGTTTTTCGAGTTCTTTATCAGCTAAGAGCCGTTGTTCTTCCAAAGTCAGTTGATGAACGTAATCGCTTGCTTTCTTCAAAATCAAAACTTTTGGCGCTCTTTCGTTGTCTTCTAGTTCTGGTATGCTGTCCCGCAGCAGCTGAAAGCGGCATTTTAGATCTTCGCGCCTCTGTCGCTCAAGAACATTATGGGTAGCGCGACTCATTTCGGAGTCTTCCGAATCGTCGTTTTCTGGCGGTTCCGGATGCAACGGCGAAGCTTTACTCGGGCGCCGTGTTTTTCTTGATCTTTTAGCGGCAGCATTTTCACTTTTATGATGCGGGAAGTCGTCCGGGCAAGATTTGTGGTTTACGATTTGCACGGGTCCATCTGCAAGATAATACATAAAATCAGTTAGTTATATTATACTAATCTTGGCGCTTTTTTGTGTCAAAAATATGTTTGCCATGACTTTGAAAGTAGTTTCAACAATTTTTTACAAATTTTAAAACACATTGAAACAATCGCGTTTCGAGACTTTGACAAGAAACTCACGCCCAAATAAAACCTGTTGCTTACACTGCAAAACGACACAAAGAAACCGAAAGAAAAAAATTCGACTAATTTTGAGAGCAAAAGTGTAACCCAATTAATATATTTCATTAATATTGAATATTGTTCGTATTTGATATAAAAGATTTAAGATACACTATTCTATTTTGCATTATCAAAACTTGAAGCCCTCCACACTTTCTGATTCTCTTCCTAAAAACTTGTTTGTGTAAACAATATTTAATGAGCCAAGGAAAAATTAAGCAGTCAAAGTTTCTATGCTACTATAGCAAGTCGACAACTAGCTAGAAAGCCTGAATTTTTGCTGTTTCGTCTTAAGCTCACTTAGATCTGAATAACTCTAGTTTCAGCTCAGTTTTAGCAGCTAGTTTCGGTTTTGAAAACAAAGAGATTTGAGCGCTTGGAGCGTAAAACCGATACAATTTTAGCAAAACGTTTATCCCCACAGACCATACCTTGTTGACGTTTTCGTTCGTTTAAAATAGTTGTGAATTGAAAATCTCTGAAGACAGCTCCTCCCTTTTTAAGGAAGTGAAATCTGTTTGATTTTTACGCGAATAACTGCGAGTTCTTTCTCTTAACAGGAAGCGAATCAAAGTGTGATTAACTTACCTTGAAATGCTAACCATCTTTGATCGTGGTGGGACTGTTGTGTTGTGGGTACACCATGGCATATTTGAGCTTCGGGACTGGCAATTGGTACAGCATAGTGTGAAATATCTCTCATATTCCCTTCTATCATAGCCGGCAACGCTATATCGGATTTGCTCTCCGGAAGGCAGTTAGCCATGGAACTTGTGAGATCGGTCGCCTGGAGTCGTTGGCTTTCGTGGTGATCAAAATCGTCTCCCGTCCACATGCAGTCATTTATCAGCGTTGAGCTCGAAGCAGTAAGTCTGACCATGTCTTCATCGGATAACACTAAAGGCTGGATATCCGAAAACAGGTCCTCCGGTGGATCGTCGGGTACGACTTGAAGGCTGTTAGACCTAGGTGCTAGACTAGGCTGCATTAAACTTCGCTTGCAACTCACAGAGCCAAAGTAGCTTTCCGGCGAGTATGGCGGAGTGGGCAGGAATGCTAACTTTTTCAAGAAATCAGCATCGGTAATCATTTGGGAATTGTACATTTCTTCGCCTAAGCTCTCCATTGACATCTCACTGTGTCTCCTTTCCAGATGGGCGAATTCCCCAACGCCTTCGTCACAAAACATTTTGTAACTGGATCTGGCAGAAAAATACACAAGTCACAACTTAGCAAAGATACAGAGTCTGACGCAGCTGACTTGGAAATGTTTGATTGCTGAAGTGTTTTAAGATCACCGCGCTGATACGAAATGGATGGGCGAAAAGTTCAAAAACCCTTACCGAAAAATGTTAAACGATTTTCCTAATCTGTACCGTCTTGCGCTCAAACAAAGTAAAACGTTTTACTCTGCAAGCGATAGTGAAGTCGCCGTACGACAATCGTTGTGTGAAATGAATGAATGAACTTCTAAATGAATGAATTCGTTTTGACACAAAGGAGTTAATTTGCATATTCTTTCGAATATAATTTGTTGCGCGTGACAAGTGAGCGACCGTGATTTTTGGCCAAAATAAAGTTTGTAGTAAATCAACTCGGCAAGACGTAAAAAAATGCTCAAGTTTGGTTTAATGCGCTACAATGATTTCGACCAAAATAAGGCTGCTTAATGTTTTGTTACGGATCCTTGGAGCGAATTTTAACAAAATCGAACATACTTGAATATTCATTATTTGAAAGCGCAAAAGACCAGCTCAAATAGACTGCTACCTGTCTCTCTATTGTGCCTTTTTTGTGAAAAAAACTATTGTGAAATAAATCACAACTTAATCTGTTAGAAGGTTTTTGCTAATAAGGTTTCTTGCAAGTATTTAGGCAATCTTGATTGTGAAATTACAATCGGAGCGTCATGGAGTTAGAATGTGACTGTTTGTTGAGATAGAAGCTATAGTGTGGTGGAATTTGACATCGCTTTGATACCTGCTAGAAGACACAAGTCAAAACGGGTTTCTATAAATTTCTTCAAACACCACTAATCGCTCTACTTTGTACTCTCTGTTGTTATTTGTTGAAAGACTAGCTACGCCTTCCAAGACAAAATACTTGAGCCATCATAATCGGAGGTAGCCCAGCAACAGTTATGGCGGGATATCTGCGCAATACAGCGCGGTATTGCCCAGGTCGCCCCTAACTTGCAGAGAAACAATGATGGTATCAAATTTTGCCAAAACATTCAGAAAAATACGTGTAACTCCAGCTTTTCAACTTTGGAAAAAGTTATCAACTTTTCGTAAGTAATCTAAGCCACGTCCGTCAAAAGACCAACCTACTTAGTAAATTGAACTTTTGTTTCTTCTAAACATAAATATTTTGAAATTAATACTTACATTGGACTTGTTGCAAGCATAATGAAGGAAATCTTCGACTCTTGTGAATACCTGATAAATAACACGGTATTTAGCGAAGGTCTACGCTGCTAGTTGTGTGCATGAGAGACTGCTTAATTGCCGCAGAACTTCAATAGCTGTGCATAAAAAACCTTTATTGCCTGCATATCAATAGGATTAGCGAGACCTGGGACTACATCATTAACTTCTTAAAATATACCGACACACCCTTTTATAACCATGGCGTCACCAGCACTTCAACACGAAGCCCAAACAGGAAATGGTGTTCTTTTGACTTTTAAGACGAAATTTTTTCTGAGGGGCGTGATAAAAATAAATATATAACAAACTTTTCTGCATTGCTCGAATTTAGATTCTACAAAACCATGCTCCGTCTGCTTCTATTCCCGCAAGGGGTGCTATTGAAGCTATGTAAATCTCGTTTTATTTCGTTAGTTTTTTATAGTTACGTTTCTTGCTTGAATGATAGCAGATAAATTCCTGAGGAGTTTGGTGTACGATAATACACTGGTAATACACCTTGATGTTCAATATCCTGGTCATGAGAGGGCTTCGTGTGTCTTTGACACACAGGCGCGTGCCGCGATAATTACTCGCTTAATGATTGAGGAATTAGCGGTCTGAAATGCGAGGGCACGTGCAGATTTTTATAGCTTTAATGCCTAATATCTTTGGTTAAACACTCAGTTTTCCGGCTTAGCTTAAGTGTATGGTTGCAGAATCAAAACTGGCCTTTTAAACCTATTTCGTTTGTGAGTGACTGAGTGGGTTTTTCTTAGCCCTGATTTCGGGCTTTTGAAAGTGATGGAACTCGAAAGCCAAAGATCACCTACTGATAAGGACTTGGTAAAAACTGATTTACACAACAAATAAAAAGACTACAGGACTTCAAGAGGTCGCCTCCTTCTATGGGGCTTTTGTCTCAGTAGAGACTCATAGACCAATTATTAAATTCCGAGTTTACACTCCAGCTCTTGCAAATTTCTCCAAACAATCGCAAACGCAAAATCCTGCAGGCTGCTACTTAAGTATAAAATCTCCCTTGGGGATTTCAAAGTTAGTCCATTGCAAAATCTCTTTTGTTTGCCAAAGATATGGCGTATTGCAGGCACGCGCCACGCCGGACGCTATCAATCAAGCAAACCATTATAATGCAAGAAAGCCATTATAATGTTAATCATAAGATATTTCATAGTTTTAGCTTAGTCAACACGGACAACTAACTTGACATACACGGTCACTGATCTGTACAACGGTTACACTTTTAACTCCACCTGGCAAATGGTTTAATTTTTCACATCCTTTTGCTGCCGAGTAATTTCTGCACAGTGTCAAAATACTTGTAACAGCTTGTGCTGTAAATTTTTATCACAGGAGTAACAAAATGAGATGTGATTTAAAAACCGAGCTCTGAAATAGCAGTGTTTATAATAAGCTTTTTAATTATTTCTTATTGACGCCAAGTTAATAAATCATTGCAAAACACGATCAACTACCATTTTGCAGTTAAAAACACCTAGACTATTAGCAAAGAATAAAAAAGGCGACATCTTAAAACTTTTTGCGTTTACAAAAAATTAAAATTTTTTCACCGTGCGACTTTAGCAGATGACCTCAACGCGATTAATATCATCGCAGCTGAGTTTACAAACACCAGCGACTTCCGATCATAATTAAATACACGAAATAATAATCTCGAAGTTATTTTATTTACAATGAATGAAGTTACGGGCAGCTGGAGTGAACGAGCTAAAGGAATTCGATTACTTTGTCGCTCAAACTGATAGATTGATCTCCCGTGATTTTTTCATGTATTATTTCTTCACAAAACAATGTCTTCGATACAGGCAAAAAACAACAATAAAGAGCGCTATAATTCGTAAACTTCATTAAGACTTAACTGTCGTGGTTGCAAATATATATCAAATAAACTTAAAAATACGGTTCAATTTGGGAAACGTATTTTCGACGCTTCGATTGTAAAACATAAAACCGCAAGTATGTGACGACTTTCCGATCCATTAATATGAGCGCCGACCCCGAACTGAAATCTCGTAACACAATAACTCCAAGATTGAGTTCTGATTAGGATAGACTCGAATGTGACTTAGAAAAACGGGGAAAAATGCAAGCCATGAGTTGTTTAAGATTTGTTTTGAGATTTAACGAAGAAACAAAAGTCAAAGAGAGAAAACGGCGTTCTGCAAATCTTAAATAAAAAGCAATTTACACTACAAGCAGAGTCTGAGTGTTGTAAAGAGACAGCTGCAAAGAACAAAGGGTTTATTTTAGTTCTATTGAATCGACACCTGGCCTTCAACACAAGTATTTGCATAACAATTCGAAGACCACCTTTCTATTTTCTGTGAATACATGCAAATAAACAGAGTGTGCCCCAAATCCAAGTATATTTACAGCGCGTGTTAAAGTGTGCGATTTCCGAGGTGCTAAAACTCAGAAAATATTTCAAACCTCGGACTCCCCTCTCTCGACGCTATACCACTCATTATGTTTAACACCTCGTATCATGTCTTTTAACAAGGTCTAATTGAGTTATAACCCAACGATGATACACGGGCAATGAAATTAAAACGCTGCACGCTAACTAAAACGGGAGTTCACACAATTATATTGAAACTTTAAGAAGTTTTAAAAACTTTTCAAAGTTTTGACGCAGTTTTGAAATTATTTTTTTACCGTCAAAACGCGTATACTTGTACAATGAAAGACAATCAAATTCAAGTAAAATTCTAATGCAGTGTTGAAAAAAGATAATCGTGACAAGCGCTTGTGCAATTTTCGCGATAAATCAAGTTTTAAATTGTAATTTCTTATCATGGCGTCTGTCTTAATATTGAATTTCTATAAAACATACCATAGTTAAAGTTAATTGCGTGTTCCGTCTGTCTTGTTTAATATCCATTAACTTTAGTTGATGTAACCATTTGAAATTATTAAAATTAGAAGCTATAAATTTTAAATCGATGTTATAAACAAAACAACTTATCTCGGCATCTGATAATAAGCAAATGATTTCAAGAACGAAACAATTTTCTATTTCACAGCGGGACATCTATTTTAACCTCGCGGATAACGGCACATTTACTCGAAAACTCGGCTTTTGCCTTTCCAAAAGAAGATTATCCGAATTTCTTAACTTTGAAAACGGTGTCAAATTTTGTTTTCTCATCAAACAATGGCCAAATGGCCTGGTTATTAAATGACAAGATCAGGTCGCTGCAAAAGTTGTCACTTGCGACAAAAGGCGAGCAAACATCATTTAACTAAATGCTAATTTATGAATTTATGCAGTTGTGTCTATTCTTGTGTAAACATGCAAATTTTCTTTCATTCATTTGAGCAAAGGTAGATTTCAATGGAGCAAGTAAGCCGTTCCTAGAACAAAGAAAAAAAAACAGAAGCGCTTTTGAACAACACGAAGAGATTTTCCGCTTTCGTTTCAGAGTTTCTAGACCTTTAACTAGTCAACCCGGGATTAAAACGTGATTTTAATTTGTAAATTTCGCGGTGAATTTCTTTACAAGTGTGCTTTGAATTAGAGTACTATTAACATATAAAAATCTATAACTGCGAATATTCATTCATTCGTTGATTCAGTTCTATATGGAAGCAGTGTTAATGAAAACGCGTTCTACGCTATGACTTAATAGATTATTCTATCTGCAGCTTTATGTAAAATAAACTGTACATAAATACACCTACGCCAAACCTATCTCGAATTTGTTTTTCGGCGATCGGTTATTTTTTAAAAAGTGTCGCCGTGTGAAACGGCGTACAACTAAAAATTTAAATTCATACTGTAGCTACGCAAAGTCTGTGTACAAAGAGTCAGAAAGACTCGAATAAAAATGTCCGTTTTTCTACCTCTCAAAATTTCAGGTTCAAACTGATAGCCTTTAACAGCTTAATAAATACAATTCAATGAGGAGGTTGGTTTAACTCTAGTAAGCGTTTTAACAAATTCGCATTCCGTTTTTTTTGGTGTTCGAGTTCTGCCTGTAGTTTTTTCTCCTGTTCTTTGATGCGTTTAATGTGTTCCCACGACTTTCTAAGAATGGACACTTTTGGGGCTCTTTCGTTGTCCTTCAATTCGGGAACCGAGTCCCTGAGTCGCTGAAATTTTAGTTTCAAATCGTTCCTGCGTTTTCTTTCGAGTACGTTGTGTGATGCACGCGTGAAATCGGAATCATTTTCAGACTCATCGCTTTCGCCAGCGGAAGAGTTACTACCGGTTTTCGACTCTTTACAGCGTTGTCGCAAATGCAAGCCAAGCTCTTCACTAAAGGATTTTCTTCGTCTTTTTACTCGTATTTTTCCAGTCAAAGAGGTTCTTTCATCTTCACCGTCCTCCGCACCAGAAACATCAGGAGAAGTGATTGGAAGATCGCTGTTCTCGACCGTGGGTGGTAGATTTTCATCTGATTCATTGGTCACCTTTGCTTTTGGTTCTCGCTTGACTGCTTTCTCTATAGTAACGACATCTACTTCGACTTCCTCTTCTGCAAGCGGGAAAAAATTAAATCAAGTTAAGACACGTGTTTTCTAGATGAGGACATGATGGTTGTAATGGAAGGAAGATGTAACGAAAAGCTAAAAGCGTAATCGAATAAAGTTTTCTGTACTACGAATCGAACTCATTGAATCAAATTTGTACTACAGGTACTATAAGCCCCAATTTCTTAGAAATTACCCTAATCAGAATTATGTCTCACCGGAATCTGAATGTTCAACTCCTGGTTGTAAGCTCCCTCTGTCTTCTGGTTCACCATTTAGGGGAAATGGGAAGATTTCGGACGGGTCCACACTCAAAATTCGCGAGTTTAAATCCCCTAGTGGTGGTGTTTGACACAATAGTCGCACTCTATCAAATTGATTTGGAACTCTGTGTTTCTCGGAATTACTCTTCTCAAAACTACTCCCACTCCACATGCAATCTTTTATTAGAATGTGTTTGAGTTCTTCTTCTTGAGAGTATATGGAGGTATCTTCACAAATTTCTGGTTCATCATCTAATCCCTGATCACAGAAGGGCTGCTCTCGATCGGTAAAGTCAGAAACAGGCGACGATAAAGGCGAACAGGCCGGAGTTATGGGTGGTGTTAGAGGTAATGTAAATCCCTTTAATATACGGTCCGTGTTTTTACACATTTCTTCATCGCTTGAACACTCGTCGGAAAAACTTCTGAAAAACGATGACTGGAAAGTGTCAAATTCCGGGCTTAGAGCGTCCAACACGTTTGATTCTGGGGTCATCCTAGGGACAGAAGAAGACCATGAAATCTTCACTACAGGCATTCATTCAGTTACAAAAACAAAACTTGCTTTGGCAAAATAAAATGCCTGTATTAAACAATCAATAGATTGATCTTTAACTGTCCACACACCTCTGTCATGAAAAATGACTCTAGCTGCGCTTAATGGGTCCTCTTACACCGCCAGCCAATAATCTTTGTGTGTTCTAGCAAGACGAGTTAACTCTTTCACGACTTGAGTGCGAGTGAAATGAGTCGACAAACTCGCCGATTCAAATCTCATTCATACGAAAGAACAATACCCAGTCTCCTCCTACGCGTTACGCTTGAGTGACATACAAAAACGTACAGAATTAAATTAGTCTTTGATTTTAATTTTCTCCCATTTCTGCTAAATGTGCGTTTTCGTAAAAAAAAACTAAAAACAAAACAACACGGAATTGGAAGCAAATTGTAAAATTATTACACCTAACTAGATTTGTGTCAATATAACATGTAACAAGTCTTTATAAGTTTGAAAATTGGCAAAATAATTTTAAAGAAGTGCATAAATATTCATAAATTTTAGTGTTGGTTGTTTTAAGACACTGGGCAAACAACAAACTAATTTTGTCAAGTAGAAAACGCAAAGGTCGATGGGAAACATGAATTTAAATGCACGCTGATAAGGATTGTCATTGGAAAACAAAGCCGGTAGGACAGATTTTGAAAGGATCCGTCTCTCATTGAATCGACCACCTGTTCAAAACCATCTGTCGGCCTTAGCAGTTGTCATAATTTTAGCAAGTTTATTCATTGTCAAATCACGGGCCCATATACGTTTTCGAAAGACGCTACATCAAGAATCAGAGTCCGGTTCCAAAATCCACTTTTTTAAAACCCTCCAAGTGATATTTTTTTAAATCTGAAAGATATATAGGAATAGAAATAATGAAATTGCAGTTTGATTTCTACAAGACTACCTCAAAAACTGTCCACCTACTACTGCCAAACGACGAATTATAATAATCTATAATGATGCTTTTAATAATAATAATACTTCTACTTATAGTTATATAATGAAGACAGCTTAGCTTAAACAATTCTTTCAGCTTTGTACAAAACGACTCGGTACATTGAATTTGAGCGCTGTCAAATGAACAACGAGCAAAAATTGCCCAATTTCATCATTACAAAAAAGCACTAAAAAGTGCGGGGTGTAATCACCACGGATAATATTATTGTATATTACACCTGTGGCGCAATCGTTTGCACTGTTGGTCGGTTAAGGCATTGTATTGCCCGAACAGCTGTGTATATTTGAGTGTATTTTAAAGCAGCCGTTGTAAATACCATTGCATAACTTTTGGACTGATTTCACAATTTTTTAAACAAATTTAACACTTTAGTTGAAGCAAAAAGACATTATCAGCAAACTTGTACGGCAAAATGTGACTGAGGCTGTTCCCAATTACGCGATAATCGATTTCACGACTGAATACACAAGAGGGCCAAAAAAATTGTAAATCTTAACGGCTGTGTTGACAACGCATCTCCCCTGAAGCAAAACGCGGTCCAAGTTGAATTTCTACCACCTGGATATAATGCAAATTGTTTTAACAAAATGGCGAACGCGCTGAAACTGAAAAGCTTACTTAAATCTTCATTGCGCAACCGTCGAATCAAACTCGCAACTTTAAATCTTCCTACTTCAAGTGTAACTGTTTGCTCGTAGCCACAACGTAATAATATTCTACAGTCAATGTAAAATTTATTCGCCAAACCACTGATATTGGTAATAATGAGTTTTTAACGATATTCGTATGAAAAACAAACAAATGAACCATTAAACGGCTTTAGATATGCGATGTTTATTGTTTAAAGTGTCAAAAAAAACTATAATTGTTCAGTTTAACATAACTGGATTGAGAAGTATTTAGCCCTTCTCAAGCCATATATTCTTACATATTTGTTGTATGATTGTTTATCGCCTTTTCCGGGTGAACTAGCTAGCACAAATCTATGTTTCGTTCTAGTCTTCCTGCTTTAGTCTTGCTGCTTTTTCTTTTCCTTTTTTTATTTTGTGAGCGCTGGTTGTTGTTATTAATTTAGTCTTTTTATTCTCATACTTCTGTTAGCTTGAGTCGTAATGCAGTGAAAATAGGGATTTAATTAAACAAAGCTTCTTTTTCTCAGAAGAAAATACTTTTGAATCCCTAACGGAAATCTAACCCTAACGGAAATTTGACCAGTAATCAGAGGGTCACGGGTTCGATTCCTCTTCTTCTAAGAAATTCACGCTTGAGACGTCAAAGGATTTCTTTCATAGAGCATTTCAAGCTGCAAATTCACACATCATTGAATAAGTGCATTTTAAAGTTAAATACGTCAGTTTGTACCACAAACGGGACGAAAACTTCATCGGCTCAAATCAGTCTTAATTTTGCATCTTCTGCTCCAAACATTAGCTTTTAAGTTGCGTCATACCACGACAGAAACATTTATTGGGCTGGGCGGACAGATCAACAGCGTGGTTGGCGCAGTGGTAAGATCTCTGCATGCATCCTAACCCCAGGATCCCGGGTTCAAACACCAACTCAGTCGAATATTGAACATTTGTGTGACCTTCTTTTCTTCCAAAGTTGACTCAGCTTTCCATTATCACCAGCTTCTGCTGAGGGCTAACCTGCGATGAATATAGTGTCCCATCCAGGGGGAGTCAATGACCCTTATTTGCTTAACGCAACAAAAACCGGAGATAAGCACCTGCTCCATGGGCCACTTAGGCTCGTAAATGCATTTATCATAGCTTAGCTTAGCTTAGCTTAGCTTAGCTTAGCCAGTAGCCAGCTTGTTACCTAAGTTTCGTTTTCGAAACTGGTTCAAAATAGCACATAGCTTTTCGGAGCGTTGAATTTAACATTAAGTTCGATTGAACAGTTACTGACAGAGACAACTTCTACTTCGAGAAGTGGATGCGACAGTTTGAGTTCAAAATCTCACTTGACCACTCAATGTTTATGCAAATTTTTATTGTTAAAAATGGATTCATTTTTACATTCCATTACTGCAAAAGTGGGGATCATTGTGCGCAAGGTACAAAGTCAGCTGGATAATTTGAAAAATTTCTAGAAAAAAAAAATAGGTTTTGACTGTTCGGGTTAAAGAGCTAATATGTACCACATTAACAATGGTTTTAAGAAACAGTTTGTTTACTGTGTCAGGCACCATAAGATTGAAAAGCCTGTAGATTACTTCACAGCTACTTTGACAACCGGTACCAGAAGTTAAAACATATTGAAATCCAATCTTAAAACACCATAACGGGTTTTGTTTTGTTTTGTAAAACAGTGTGAAATCCCAAAGCTTTTAACAACAATATAAATGAAAAGAATCCGAACAAAGCATGGTACTACGATAAACTTTCATTTTTGGCAACTGAATTTGATTTTATAAACTCAGTTTTTAAACGAAACCATTTCAAAAGGAACAAGTACACGTCAAATTATCATGAAGAAAAGAAACTTCAGTAATGGGACTTCAGTAGAGGGACGCAAGGAAACATCTCAAATATGAAAAACGACTCAATGTTTCACTTTAGTACATCAAGTCTTAACATTGGCTTTCCTGTTTATTGACATAGGAACAAACATAAACTATTTACGTCGCCGAAAATGAATAGCAAAACAGTTACTGTTCATCAGCGGGATACCTAAACTGTTTGCAATTCTACAATTGGTTTCGTCTCTATCAAATATAACTCGTTAATGCTTTTATTTCATGTTATAGTACTTTGTACTTACTTAAAACTATTGTTCTTAAAGATGACAATTTACCCCGTGCCGCTCCCCACCGAAGGAAACATGACCCGAGAAACTTCTCAGAAACTTTGAAAACTAAAATTCTTAAACAGCTAAGAAGCCCGAGTCAGAATAAAAATTTCTTAACTTCTTTTAAAATATAATCTGCAGCAACTTTCACGAAATTGAAAATTTAATTGGGTTTTATAAAAACTAAACACAAAAATGTTACATTTTTCATCTTCCCCCATGAATTCCTGGCAAGAATGTATATAGATATCTTTTTTCTATATTCTCAGCCACTGAACAGCCATAAAATTAAAGTTTTTAGCCAGCAAAATGCCCAGATAATATGACAGTCTGCAGCGATGGAAAAATAAATTCTCAGCGGAAAAAATATAAAAATAGTTCGTTTTATCATTATATACGCTATTTTTTATAAGAACCAGTAAATCTTGCCGGGGATCATTGTTCTTAATTTTTTGGCGATTTCAGCCTCAATTTGTTCTTAATTTGTTCTTATTTCCGTGAGCAGCTTTTAATGAAGAAAAAATACATATAACAAGGTGTCTGAAAATGAAATGCCTTGCGCCACAATTGTATTGTACGGCTGAACTTAGAAGCGAACTACCTTCGTTGTTCGTTGAGCAGTCTTTACAGTGAATCTTTTTATTATGTTCTATCGTTAAGTTTCAGTCCATATCACAGCTCTCTATACAAAATAGCATTTTCCCAGTAAAATAAATTAGCATTAACTTTGCAGCCAGCATAAGAAGTTAATATGATGTGGAACAGATATTTTGTGGAACAGCTCTGCAGGGTGCTGTTATATCCGAGCATTAGTTTCTCAAAAACATGTTCTTAGAAAAAAAGTGTATGTTAAGCGCTTTGTTCTTTCGACAGTTAAAAGAGCAAACACATTACCACCTCCTTTACGCGGGTGACCAAACACATGTCAATAGATGTGAAAAACCATTACAAACAATGACACCTTATACTGGAGTGGAACGTGCCTTTTTAGATAAGATTCCTTTCATTGTGATTTTTATAATTCCCCTCGAAAGAAAAACACACGCAAAGCATTACATATTGATATGAAAACACTCTATTGCTCTGGTCTCAGCTTTACAATCAACACAAACAGCAACCAACAATAAAAATAGCAAAATCCTTTTACGAGCCAAAGTGGCCCATTGGAGCAAGTGCTTATCTCCGGTTTCTGTAGTGTTAAGCGGATGAGATTCATTAACTCCCCCTGGACGGGACACTAATCCATCGCACGTTAGCCCCCAGCAGAAGCTGGTACTCATTTTACCAACCTCAGGAGGATGGAAAGCTGAGTCAGCTTTGGAGGAAAAGAAGGTCACACAAATGTTCAACACTCAGCTGAGCCGGGGGTTGAACCTGGGATCTTATGTTTAGAAGGCAGAGATCTTACCACTGCGCCAACCACGCAGCCGTAATATCAACAACAAAAATTAACAACAATAATAATAATAATAATAATAATAATAATAATGATAACAAATAATAATAATAATAATAATAATAATAATATTATTATTATTATTATTATTATTATAATTAATTTTGTATGGCGCAGCCAACCATAGAACGATGCTCTTGTGCACTTAACAGTAGATTAACTAGAAAGTCACTACATTTAAATCACGTATTCTCAACAAAAAAAGAAAAGTTTACTGAACAGTATCACGTTAAGAATGGAGGGTAAAAAGCTTTTTATAAATAATTCAGATAGTACAAGCGTTCTGATTGGTCGACAAGTAGGCCTTTATAGCCCTTTGATGCATGAAAATGATGTTAGGCTGTCGACGAGTTGTGACAGTTTATCGTCCTTTTCTTTGTTAAGTCGGAAAATAATAATTTTTTATTATATAAAGAAGAATGTCTTATAGGGTTTTCTGCTACTGAGAAATGTCGTATCTAAACACGTAAAAATACGATAAATTTACGTGTGTAAATATAACTTTTCAGCCAATCAGTGACCTTGTTTTCAGAAAATTTTCAAAACACGCAAAATTGCTTAAAACACGATTTTAAAGAACTTCCAAAAATTTCCGAAGATTTTCCGAACATTTCCAAAGAATTCCGAAAATCTTACGAAGATTTTCAAAAACCATAAATGCAAAAGAAATGTGTTTTTTTTTAACATTTCCGAAGGTTTTCGTAGATTTCCGAAAACTGTCGGATAGTTCCGATGATTTCCGAAGATTTTCCGTAGACGTAGGCATGGGATAAATTATGCAATGCTGTCTCCTGGTAAATGTTTATATAAAATAAAGAGAATAATACATAGTCGCTTGGAGATATGGAATTTATTTTCTTCTGTTCAAACATCTCCGGGCGCCTATGTATTATTCTTAACCCTTTCAGCCCAGAGCAATTTATCAACATCTAACTTCTCCTTACATAACTCATAACAAAACAATGTAACTGGTAATGAGAAATGAGAAATTGATCAAGTGGAATAAACTATGCAAGTTGAAAAGCCAAATTCTCCCAAACTGCTTATATAGAAAGTATGGAGCTCAGATGGGAGAATTTACCAACACATCATTTGTCGTGCTTGGGGCTTAAAGGGTTAAATATTTAGATTTAAATCCTGGGTCATAGCGATGGGAGGCACAGAAGATAATCACTATACCAACCTCACAGAGTCACTTCCCAAGCCGGTAATAATTATTCCATTTCTTACAATACATTGAAAGTGAAAATAATCAAATTAACTAAAATAGGAACAAAATTAAAAATTAAAATGCTAATAAACTTATACCATGTGCAGTTTTGCTCATGCCTTCCTTGAATTAACAAATGAACAACAAATTAAAATATTTAAAAACTAGTGCTCATCAACATTATGTAATCATTTGTACTATGTATGTAGCATGGGCAAAAACTGACTCAAAAATATTTTGGAATTGAAAATTAGCATTTCTGGTCCACAAGTCTTTGCATCGAACTCCACTAACTTCCCTTTGATGTGTTGCCAGATTATAAGTTTTAAATACAAAGAGAACTCCAAAACGTTGACAGCAATACTTTAAAAAGCCTTGACACATGTGTTATCAAACGCATCTCTAAAAAACGAATTTCAAAATATTTGGGAATCTGTAACTTTATAATTTATAGGCTTTAAAAACAGGGCACCCTCAAAAATTGCTGACTTAATTACTACAATTACAGTATTTATCATTTTTTATTGTAAGTTTTGAACTTACCGGAGCTTTCCTCTGCCATCACAAATTACAGTATGAAAGAAAGAAGAGAAAAGAATGTTTTTACAAAGTCTTTGAAGCCGATATGTAACTCATAAAGAAAGTATTGTTTTGACACTAAGTCCGGGACAGTACAATAAAAATTCTAAATCAACAACTTTCATAATACCCTTAATGCACCTTCCAGTTTTATACATATACTGTTGCAAATCTGTTTGCCATATTTTAATGCCCCATGATCGGAGAATATGAAAATATTTGTTTAAAGTTATAGTATACATAAAATAAAAATCTATAATTTACATAAACAATTTCCAAAAAACATATAAATTAAAAGTATTAAACACATTTTTGTTAAGAAATGTATTTTTACTCAAATCAAAATTATAAACAGAAATTTCTATCAAACACAGTAGGAAAATTATATTTATTATATAAAGAAGAGTGTTTTATAACGTTTTCTACCACTGAGAAATGTCGTGTCTAAACACACGTAAAAATAC
>JAODFW020220801.1:0-12490 GCA_027575235.2 Palythoa mutuki | reverse complement strand
ATAATAATAATAATAATAATAATAATAATAATAATAATAATAATAATTAGCATTTATATAGCGCCTTTTCCATGTGTATATGATCAAAGGCGCTTTACAATAATCAGTATAAGGTTTTACAGATGAGGGTCTTATAGATAGTCCGCTACTGCGGCTCATATATATTATCATTAAGAAATGCCCTCAGTAGAACAGACAGACCACAACACCGGGATCACTACCCTACTCTTCTTCGACAAGTGTGTGGGTTCTGTGTGGTCCCTCGACAGAGAGATCGAGAGAATGGACCTACAGTTTAACGTCCTTATCCGAGAAGACGCGAAGGTCTAGCCACGTGCAGATGTAAGAGCAAAGGCAGCACCTTCTCCTCAGTTATTTTGAGACCCCGAGTGGAGGTCCGGCCGGGAATCGAACCCGAGCCTCATGCACGGCAGACTGGCGCCTTACCAACTAGGCTAACCATGCAAGGAACACCTAGCTTTTCGTCTTGATGATGAAGATGAGGGAACAGAGAGCTTTAGTGCCAGTATATAAAACAGTATAAACTAGGATGTATCAGCAGATGATAATGATGGTGACAGTGAAGATAATGCTGGCTTTGGGGAAAACTGAAATGATTGTTATGTATGAAATAAACAAATTGTTGTGTCCACAACGCTATTTGTTCAGCAATCCATTGAAAACATGCGCACGCACTACATTATCGTGAGCCTCCGGCTATCACCGTAAGCAGTGTTTCACATGAATTTACGGTCGAAATCGCGGCGAAAAAAAATAACAAGAACCGTCTGCATTTTTAGACTCGTACCGGCCGTAGGCCTGGCACGAGTAATAATCTATGCGCCGACACTGCTTTTAACAAAATATCATTTATTTATTTTTATTTCTAATTCTATAAGTTCTCAGATTTCTGAATCAATGATTACAAATTTTTGGGCTTAAAAGAAATCTAGCAAAAAACTAGTAAAAATTAACCACCTATTGTAAACAAAAAATATACAGAAAATATCAATACTAAATCATCTATAGCAGCTGTCTTGTATAACTGTGTATATGAAGAGCCATTAGGAATTTAGTTATCTTTTTAGCGTTCACTTGTTGAGTGAAGGTTTTAGATTTAAGAGTGAAACGCTGTTCCTGCATGGTCAAACAACCGGAGACTGCACAATGATTCTATATATAGATATCTTGCCCAATTGAGAAAAACTCTGAGAAGCTTTACTCCTACTAGCTGTATAGAAAATTTAAAAGTTGCAGAAAAATTTAGTTTTGACTCGATCTTAAAATCTGTGCTGCCCTGAGTATTGGATTCGTCTTGAATTTACTATAGTTTATAAATAATTGTATATAAACAAGGTTTACATGAGAGTGGTTTTAGAAAGAAACGCTGATTAGGTTAAAACATTGACCAGAGGTTGTGCGGTGTTTCTACGCACCACAGTAACGAAGGCTGCAACCGTTCGTTGGAGTCAGTCTGTACACGTAATAGGATCCACAATTCCGCACGTGTATCGTCTCTGTGTATCCACTGATACAACATCCATGATCTGTACACCAAAAACACACTTGACGAGTAACTCTTCCTTCGGCCACACTAGGGTGCGAATCTTTCATGCATGCAACCGACCCATGCATTCTGTGTCACATATAGTTTAATGTCCCCGGCAGACTGTGTTGATACGTGTACCCGCAGCTGCACTAAAACGATACCAACCTTCACTTAGGCTGTTGTCACACCGATGTGTTTTAAACCCATACCCCACCTTGCGGTTCGGCTCGTTTTTATAACTGTGTAATGGATACATTCTATTAAACAGTGTAAAACAATGAATTCAGCAAATTAGAAACATTTGAACTGTCGGTCCTTGCCATTCCCATAAAATGGAGATACCACGATACATGATTTTTTATAAGAACCATTTTGTATAAAAAACCGACAACAGGAAAGCTCAGATTTGTCCCCAATTAATGAAAACTCGCAGCTCGTTTTCAGCCGTAAACGCTCACGGCTTTCGAAGTGCCTAGTTTTGTAATCACTTACATAGTTTCTTCTTGCGGACACTCGTAGATACTTATTTTTGTTAAAATTAGATCGTGTGACTTGTTTTCAGTCAGCAAAGAAAACAAATATGGCGGATTCAATATATCGTCGCTGAGCATATTTACCGCGGTGCCAAGGATTCATTAGACCGTTGGAATTTTTTCGTAACTTCTGACAGTTTGAATGGGCTGCTATATTTGAGATGGAATGAGGTTTATCTCTAGTCACCCGGCAGTTATACCGCATTTACCATCTGAAAGTCTGTATAAACTTAGAATATAGAATAGAAAACCGGGATTTTAATTATTCGTTGAAATCTCCGATTCTGCCCTGCGCTGTTCCATCGTGCATGTTTGCTGAGATGGCATCTACGGATGTAACACTTTACTGACTTTGAACCACGTGACCAAAAGTGATTACGAAACCGGTGTCCACCATGTTGGTAGTAAAACAATTTCCAAGATGGCGTCTGCGAACAATGTGTCGAGTCGAGCTCCCGTGTTTTCCGAGTATTATAATAGTTTAACCGGTCTGGAAAAGGTTAGATACAAGGAGAAAATTGATATGTGTGGTTTTGACCCGTACAGCCTAAAAAATGCTGACTTCAGTGAAGATCCTGCTTAATTAACAGCCGTACCAGACATTGTGAATTACCTTGTTTTACAAACATCATGGGCAACAAAACATTAGATGAAAGCTTACAAGTCGCTTGAAGCTTACAATTTTTTGTGTCAGGGTGGGTTAATAAGCTTCAGACAAAGCAAGTTGGTGTTGACAAGTCAATCGTCTTTGCTCGGGTGAGTAATGAAAAAAATATTCAAATTTTGTTTATGGCGTCGCATCGCGAGGGATTGTGCCTGTAACAACAAACCAACTTTTTCATCATTGAAAAAATGTATAATATGTTTTTTTAAACAACTATTTTGTTTAAATATAGGTCAATCATTCCCAGAGAGCTCGAGAAACACCATTAAAGACTTGGATTATATCCGAGAACGACGGAAATGTTGTTTGGGGTCATTATAACTGCATGGCTGGGCTTAGTGAAGGTTGCTCTCAATGTGGGAGCATTGTTGTTTGCTGTTGAAACCGCAGTGCGGATTAGAAGCTGAGTTACCTGCACACAGGAAAAAAGCAAGTTGATTATGCCAGGTTACGTGAAACAATTACCGTATATTCCAGTTTGTGAAATGGATTTTTCATCTGCCAAAACAAGACACAAGAAACCGACGGAAAATCTAGAATCAAGTACAGTATCCTTAGCCAACCCAGCCATTCCTGCACCATCAAACGAGGAACAATTAGAATTTTTTAGAAACATTGCTGCTGGTTTTGGAAAATCGAGCGTTTTATCTTTGGTGCCCAATTTGAATAAAGCATTCATTCCCCAAAACACTAATCTGCCAAAATCATTGTCACATTTATTTCATGAAGACAATATTGCTTTGAGTTATGAAGATCTAATGTCTAAATGTAGTGGTATCTCTTTAAATTTGAGTGAAACTGATTGCAAAAACATTGAGTGTGCCACAAAGAAGCAGTCATCATCGCCAGTTTGGTATGAACAGAGAAGAGGTAGAATCACTGCCTCTCGCTTGCATGCTCTTTGTCATACAAACTCAGAAAAGCCTTCCAAAAGCCTTATAAAATCTATCTGTTATCCCGATGCTTGTCGATTTTCATCAGAAGCAACAAAATGGGGGCTCAAGTTTGAGTCTGTTGCCAGAGAACAATATGAAAAAACTATTTGTGAAGTTCATGATGAGCTCACAGTATCAGATAGTGGCTTCCATATTAACCCACAGTGGCCTTGTATGGGAGCAACTCCTGATGGGATTGTTAAATGTAACTGTTGTGGAAGCGGTTTGTGTGAAGTCAAATGCCCTTACAGCCACAGAAACGAAACTATTGGAGAAGCAGTTGGTAGCAAGAACTTTTGTTTGGTACAAGATGATAACTGTATTAAACTCAAGAGAACACATGCATATTATTATCAGGTGCAAATGCAAATGTTTGTTACAGAGGCAGATTTTTGTTCCAGATATTGATTTTTGGCAAACTGCATTTGCTAAGGCATTAGCATTTTTCAGCAAATGTGTTTTGCTTGAACTTGTTGAAAAGTGGTACACACGTCCCAGCTGGGCCCAAGTGCCATGTCAGACGAGTCTGACGATGATGGAGAGTGGTGCTCCTGCCATCAGTACATCCCAGACAGCCAGTTGATAGGTTGCGATAATGATAGCTGCCCAATAAAATGGTACCATACAACCTGTTTGGGAATGGCACAAGTGCCAGAAGGAAACTGGATTTGCCCTTCCTGTCAGAAGTAGTTAAATAGGAATGAGGTTTTCAGACAAAACTTCAGACAGATGTTTATTTAATGATATAATTTTATATTATAACTTACTTTTACAAAATTAAAAGATGCTTGAATTGAATTTACTCTGATTAAAAAAGATAAGATTATCTGAACTAGACTGAGTTTTATAAATAATATATATAATATACTTTAGATTTCTATTGGCACTAGCTGACAGACCATTTTTCCAATAACTTGATAACGCTTTTATTTACTGTCTGAGTTTTTACAATTCGTATTTACAATTATGTTCGAACTCACTTGTTGGAAAGTAGATATAGTAACTGCTATCTAATTACAAAGGATGAAAACTTATGATTTGTCTAAAATTTCTCAAAAGCTAGTGTTTCTGCTTCAACTTTTTTGGAAGTACCTCAACAACATTTCCAACATAAGAAATACTGTATGACTAATTTTATTACTATTAATGACTTACATAAATGTATAAATATTAATGTTAACATGAATTAACTATTTTGTGCTCTATTGTTAAAAAATAACGTAATTTTGACTAAATTACTCAAAGGGAACCACAGATTCTGAGAGGTTGGATAGGGCACAGCATACACTGACAATCTTGACAATCCGGCGGTGCCACAGAATCCCCAGGCTTGGTGGTTAACAAATGAATTGGTAAAATACTTTGTAAAATTATGTACTTCCTTCTCACCAAGCCTATCACTCGCTACACATTTATTCGTACATTTGCAATAGTTCTAGTTTCTTCTATTTCTTTTGCACTTAGCTGTTTTTTCCCCCTTGTAAATGCGGGGATGTGCAACTTCGCTTGATGTATTGCCACACTCTCAGCAATGTCAAACCCCCTGTCTGCAAGAACTATGTCTCCTGGTAATAGCTTGTTCAATATTTTACAGTTCTCTGTCTGATACTTATCACTTACCCTCCCTCCCCACTCTTTAGATATAAATGAAACTGAACCTTGTGGTGTAACACCAATAAGAAATTTAACTGTGTTATGATGTTTGTAGTTTGACCATGTCATTGCCCTGGTAATGAGACTTGCTGGCCTTTCTACAAATATCTCAAAGCAATCAATTATGACTGCAACTTTGTTGCCAAAATGTTGTTTAAAAACTGAAGGCATTTTTCGCCTCAGTTCTTCACTCTCTGGCAATAAAATAATAAATTTTATCCTAGCATTCAATACATCAATCCACCTGTCAAAAATTCTACTGGTTGTTGGAAGTGAAACACCAAATCTATAAGCTAAATCTTGAAGTGGAGCATCGAGTCGAATTAGCATTAACACAAGAATGAACTGTTGAAACTTACTAAGAGAACTTGTTGCATTTGATTTGATATAAGGGGATACAAGATTAAAAACATTAAGCAAAATAGCAAAGTTTCATCATTTGCTGCTTCATTGATTTGCACCGACCGCAGTTTTGCATTCAGCTCTCCTTGCCGTGAGATGGTATATCTCTTAAATACAAGTTTTGTTTTACCAAATCTTCACTAGTTAGGAGAGTTTGACATTCAACATCAGCCACGTGTATTTCTTCAGTTTGACAGCTTTTTGAAGTCTCAGCTTCGCGATCTACGATATTCATAAACGATAATTTTAGTCAATGTGATTGTTTGAGAATTCATGCACAAAAAAACATAAAAGTTTGGGAAGGGCAATGGCGTTTGATTTCTACACTTAAATGACGTTAGGGCAAAAAGCTGAAAAACATAAACAAAAGTAATTTGACTTTAACACTCGCGAATTCTACTCACATTGTGCTAATCGATCTTGCTCTTTAGCTTCTTCCTTTTCACGCGCAAACTTTTTAGAACGTCGCAATGTTTCTTCTTCTTCCGCAAGTTTTTTCTTTTTTACTCGCTCTCCAACTCTGTTGTGTCGAGCCAAAGCAGCAGCATCGACAGATACTAATAATTTGTTGTGGCCCATGTTTTGTGTAGGCGCCCAGTCGGGATTTGACTTGTCATATAGTTTCCCTGGCCGGCCTGTCAAAAGGACAAAACATTTTTTCACACGCTGCAAATGCAAAAGCTTCTATTCAACTAAGTTTTGAAGTAAAAGTCAGTCTCAATATCATTCTTACCTGATATAAAATGATGACTACAAACACGCGTTCTTTCAAGTTTTTCTTCTTTGAGATCGTTAGCATCTCTTGACACGTTATTTATCCACAATCGTCGTCTCTCTTCGCTCAAAACTTTTTGTCTCCTCGCCGTGATGTTTTATAATTGCGGGAAAACGAAAAAAACTAATTTCTTTGTCACGTTTGCTGTGGTGACCACAATTAAACACGGCACAATTTGAGGGCATTTTAAAATATTCGTCACAATGTGAGCTGATTATGCATGACAACACAACCAGCAGTGCACTTTACCACCAATATGGCCGACTTCCGGTATGTCGAGTTTTATTTTACAGGACGTTACGTCACATGAAAGTCAAGATATAGGTAAATGGTTGTTAGCATAAAGAATCACTTCTCCCAGTCTCAGAAAATACCGTAAAATAGATTGACAGGTCACATGAATCAATAATTGCATATAATTCGTTTTTAATATATAATATATAGCAAGCATTGGTCATTGGGCGACAGCAATTATATTGATACTGTTTCTGATTGCAGTTGGTAATTCTGACAGTTAAACGAACGCATTACCGAACGTATTCCTATCTTCAGCCTGGTAATTCAGTCAGTCTTAACTGGGTTAAATGGTAGAAACTGTTACTAACCATGAACGAGTTGGCTTCCTATCAGTTTGAACGAAAGTTTGTTTTATACAAACACGTTCAAGTATTCTGGGGTCAAAATAATGTTTTCCCATTTCAGTAAATTAGACAGAATTTTTGGAAATCAAGGTAAAAAGCGAGACCGCAAATGTCACCTTTTGATCCGAACTAAGTGAACTCAGTCACCTTCTAACAAACTGCAACAATAACGGCAAGAACCATCTACAAGTTTCGTGTCATTTTTTCCAGAACCTATTTCAAAGCTAATTTTGGTAAACTTTAAACACCTGATATCAATGTCAGTTTGGATTCCATAAAGCCGAACTTTTTTAACTTGGTTTGGGTTATTGGGTAACAAAACCTTTTTCATCTCTTCTCATTCTCTCGTATAGGGCTAATGATAATGATAAATTATTACATTTACATTGCGCAATAATCAATATAAATTTTTTATTGTGCATGCATTACAATGATTGCAAGGTTTGACAGTTGAGGGTCTTAGATAGTCCGCTACAATGGCTCGCATATAATTATATCATTATATGTGAGCCGCTGTATGTCTGCATAGCTTCCCTCACCGACGTCGCCGCTCGTTAGAGTTTTTCCCTTTCCTCTATAGCTACTGAACAGATAGCCCTGTTCGCAAGCTACATTCAAGTTACTGTCTTTGTTTCATAACCAAAGTTAATGAACTTGCTCGCCGTATGAGTTCACATAGCTCAGTGGCAGAGGGTCCAATTAGTAGGGGTATCGAATGGTCCCATTTAATTTAAAAGTGCTCGCACTCTTTGGCCTTAATTTGCTCGAATTGTTCGCAAAAGTTACACGGGTGCTCGCTTGCTCGGAAATTTAAGTTTGACAAGTGCTCGCATGCTCGGATATTCGTTAGAATGTGCTCAATTGCTCGAGATGTCGTTAATCTTTCCTTGTATTTATTTTTTATATTATATTAATAAAATATAAAGCAGTTATGCTATTACTAGCCGCAAAACAACGTTTCCTATTAATAAAAGAAAGATTCCAGCTAGCTTAGCACTCAAATGCTCACTGCTCGACAACTCATGCTCGTGCTCGCAAAAACAAACACACTGCTAGCATGCTCGCAAATAACAATAGAATAATAGATTTATTTATTTACACTCAATAATTTACAAGATGAAAATTACATTAAGAGATGAATTACATTATGGATGAGTGTCGGGACTCCAGAAGTAGTAAAAACTAATCGGGTCTGGAGTTCCAAATGCTCACAAAGACCATTCGAAACCCCTATTAGTGTGTAGTGGAGTATAACTCGGGTTTTTCCAAATTTTTTTGTCGCAACACAATGTCATATTTCTTTATTTACTGATCGTCCTTTATTATTAGAATTCTCCCTAACTTATTGTTAAATAATCTATGAGCCGACACTGCTTTTAACAAAATATCATTTCATTTTTTATTTCTAATTCTATTAGTTCTTAGTTTAATTTTCTGAATCAATGATTACAAATTTTCGGGCTTAAAAGAAATCCAACAAAAAAACAGTAAAAATTAATCATCTATTGTAAACAAAAAATATACATAAAATATCAATACTAAATCATCTATAGCAGCTGTCTTGTATAACTGGGTATATGAAGAACCATTTGGAGTTTAGTTATCTTTTTAGCGTTCACTTGTTGAGTGAAGGTTTAAGTGAAACGCTCTTCCTGCATGCATGGTCAAACAACCGGAGACTGCACAATTTCTAAAAATAGATATCTTGCCCAATGGAGAAAAACTATGAGAAGCTTTACTAGTTGTATAACATATTTTTAAAAGTTAGAAAATTTTAGTGTTGACTCGATCGTAAAATCTGTGTTGCCGTGAGTATTGGATTCGTCTTGAATATACTTTAGTTTATAAAGCATTGTCTATAGACGAGGTTTACACGAGAGAGGTTTTTTACTGATACGCTGTTTAGGGTCAAACACAGAGACCGTGCAGTGTTTCTACACACCACAGTAACGAAGATCGCAAGTGTTCGTTGGAGTCAGTCTGTACACGTAATAGGATCCACAATTCCGCACGTGTATCGTCTCTGTGTATCCACTTTGACAACATCCACCCCCGGTAGTCCCAAAACACACCTGACGGGTCACCCTTCCCTCGGACACACTAGGGTGAGAACCTTTCATCCAACCTACCCAGGTTGTGTCACAAGCAGTGCGACTCCCCCTGCAGACTGTGTTGATACGTGAGCCCGCAGCTCCACTAAATCGAAACCATCCCTCAGTGAGATGCCTGTCACACCGGTATGTTTTGAACCCATATCCCACATAGCGGTTTCGCTCGTTTATAACGGTGTGATGGATACATTCTGTAAAACAGTGTAAAACAATAAATAAAGTAAACTAAAAAAACATTTGAAATGCCGGTCGATGGCAGTTGTATGACATGGAAATAAGACGATACATTCATTTTATAAGAACCATTTTATATAAGAATTAAGAACAACGAAGCTCCAATTCAGTTACCTAAAACTAAAGAGCAATTAAAAGTGACCACATGGCGAATTTTTTTTTCGATTTTTATATCTCTAGAATACGTAGACACAAGTATTCTAAAAAAAATTATGTCACATTTTCGCCACAAAATGGAGCTTTAAAGTTCCTGCGCCCGGCCACGTCCAGCGAAGATGACCGGTACCGGAAGTTCCTAAGTCTGGGCCTAGAATAGGCCTAGAAAAGGTTAATTGTCTGCAAGCTGTGAAAAGATTCTCACATACAGGTATACCGGGTTTCACAGTGCCGGCGGTTTGGCTTGTTTATATCTGTGGGATGGATACATTCTGTTTACAGTATAAAACATTTCACCAAACTGCTGAAAGTGCGTTCTGTGACAAGTTGCCGGACGCGGAACAAGTTAGCTCTCGATATACAATTATCATTGTAAAAAAAGCTATACTGATTAAAGTTTAAACATTTTTTAAAAAAGGTTTAAATGTATGCTTGCCGCTGAGAGGTCCGTGTTCAGTGAAAACTTGTAACCGAGGTTTCGGAATTTATCTCCACAGGCTTTGCTAAAATCAAATATTTGATCGCTGTCATTTTGGCACAAAATTTAACCCTAAGTTACTTTATAGTTCACGCTTGATACCCAAGCACTTGGACCAGGGCACCGGCTAGAAACGCTTTTGTGTTCAGAAAATGGACACTCAAGGTTTTTTATGACTCAAGCACGTACTCAGTTTAGAACAAAATAATACAGTGTAAGGTGGTTCGCGTCCACACGTAGCGTTTTCGAATCGCTTACGCCCGTCCACAAGTACGTATACACGAAAATGATTTGAATATGCTCAGTTTTCAACTACCAAGCATGAGTGCGCACGCGCTCTCTGTGGTTACCATATGTTAATTAGTCGCGAAGTAAACTGGAAACTACATACATTAAGCGTCACTGCTTTCGAAATCTTCCGTTTGGGATCCTTTATTAAATACCCGATCTACAAAATCAATAGTCTTGAGACCGTTTTCTAAAACCTCCAGCTTCGAATTCAAAAACGCCGTTTAGGACACGTAGACGGAAGCCATACCTGGGGAACAGAATCTCCGTTTTCAAAATTATCTTGACACCACTGAACAGGGTTATGATTAGCAGTAAAAACTGTTGGAGCTGGATTTGAAGCTAGTTTGTTATTTACATAAAAGAAATCCATGAACACGATAGCTATGTGGAGCCGTACGCCTGAAGAACTAATAAAGAGATATGGCCGTTGGGGACTATCAGAAACCACAAAAACCGCTTAAAAGAATATACGAAACCGCAAACCGCAATAAGTTTTGATCAAAAGTGCACAGAAAATTCATCAAAAACAAAACTTTATTTAACCCTACTTACAAAACAGTTGATTACTGAACCTTTCTAGCTGTATTTCCCAAAATATAGCGAGGAAGCTAAGTCAAGTAGGGGTGGAGAGTGTAAGAGCTAAACATGAAAACCTTATTGAACAGCGTACTTTACTGCCAAAATCAGTTTATACTTTCATTATAATATCAAATATTTTTGGAAAAATAAATTTGTGTCTGCAGATTTACTCACCAAGGTCAGCAACGTAATTAAGAGGAACGCACAAAGGTAATGATGAACTCCAAGTACCGCTGGCTGCACACACTGTCAGCTGTGATCCTACAGGTGTAAAACAATCCCTCGTACGTGCTACCAATCTTGAATCCATTGGATGGAGTTCCAGGGTCGACGCATTTCGTCAGCTCTAGTAAAGGTAAATATAGTAAGTTGGTAGTAGACACGAGGTTTAAAGATATTTATTCTAAAATCGTTGGACCTCAAATGCTGCACAAACTGAAGCCCTGTTAAAAGTATCTGGAGCATATTCATGCAATACTCTGAAATAAAAGGAAGATGATTGTCATGTCTAGCAAAGTAGTTCTTATAGCTACTCTGACGTTCGAGCGAAAGAAAGTGTTTTTTGGTCAAACGTTGTTATAGCTGTTGACTATCTTCGGAAAACAATGATGGAAGTCAGTGCTTCGTTTTCATTGTTGTTAAAAACTAAAAGAGCCATTAGGGAATTTGAAGAGACAAAGAAGTCATTTATAGTTATTCAATTTACACTCAGCCAATGTCACAAAGACTCACCTATCTTCGTGGTCTTTTCTACTGAGTCGCCGTAGATGTTTGCAGCCTTACATCTGTACGTCCCTTCATTTTTAAGGTTGAAGTTTTCTATAATAAGTTCGCTGACTTGTCTGTTACCACTACTGCTAGTTTTAGCCTGACCAATGACAAGATCATCCTTGTACCACGTGACTGTAGGTTTGGGAGCACCCTTCGCTTCGCACGTGACATTTACTGAATCTCCAACACGGGTAATGTTATACACCGATGGAGGAGAAGCTGTGAATGTGGGAGGCACTGAAACAACCAAGCACAGAATATGTATTATCATAGGGAAAGTACTTCAAATTTCTGTGGGGAAAAAGTTCAATTTTCATTGAGCAGGCATCAGAAAAGCTACGATTCTTGTAAAAGAAACCGTCAAACGATGTCACTTATGCTTATAGACGGGCGTATCTTTCATACTAAGGGAATATATTTTAAAAAAACAGTACTTACTCTTAAATAAGAAAAAAACGCTTTTCATAATATTTAAATTAAAGATTTAATCATTGTTACTCCAAATAGTTCTTCAGCGAAACAAATAATCGTCCTTAAGCGCGTTATATATTTTGATAGAGCAAGATCAAATGACCGTAGATTTGTCAGTCAAAAGCCGCCTTGATTGTCAATACCAAAAGATCCGGTATTACATTAATGTAAATACAAATAAAGTCCGATTCTTACCAACACTTTTTACAACTAAAACAGTAGCCATAATTTTGTAGCCCAGTTCACT
>JAODFW020219804.1:0-12492 GCA_027575235.2 Palythoa mutuki | reverse complement strand
TGACCTTCTTTTCCGCCAAAGTTGACTCAGCTTTCCATCCTCCCGAGGTCGGTAAAATGAGTACCAGCTTCTGCTAACCTGCGATGGATTAGTGTCCCGTCCAGGGGGAGTCAATGACTCTCATCCGTACAGAAACTGGAGATAAGCACCGTCTCCAATGAGCCACTCTGGCTCGTAAAAAATTTAGCTTAGCATTTTGTCTTTACTACTACTTGAATATTGAGTTCTGTTTTAAAAACATAATTGACATAACTTATGTTTGCATTTTATTGGTAGGTTCCTATTCCGGTAGTGGCACGAAGATACGGGGCAACCAAGGGTATGCTGCAATCGCTTCAGGTCTCCGCGGCTACTTTTGCAGGCATGGTTACAATTTTCTGTCAGAAACTTGGCTGGAGTAACCTAGAGCTCCTTCTGTCGCAGTTTCAAAGCCGGCTCTCATTCGGAGTGGAGCGTGAATTATGTGATCTCGTCAGAATATCTGTTCTCAATGCTGCGCGTGCGCGAATGTTGTACAACGCTGGCTATCACACCATTGCAGGCCTTGCTGCTGCTGTTCCGAGTGAAGTGGAACAAATTCTCCGCAATGCGGTACCTTTCACTAGTCGCCTAAAAAGAACTGGTGAGACGGAATTTGAAGTGCGCGAAAGAAATCAGACACGAGTCATCTGGGTGGCGGGCAGACGGGGACTAACAGAGACGGACGCCGCCCAATTGATCATCACAGAAGCAAAAGAGTTGTTAAAACAGGATGTGGCACAGCTGGGAATACAATGGAAACCATCCAGTGATATAGGGCCGCGTACAGGTATCTTTGGAAAACGTGCCCATAACATCAAAGTATTATACGCTTTTTTTATAAGAACCAGTAAATTTTGCCGAGGCTCATTGTTCTTAATTTTTTGACGACTTCAGCCTCAATTTGTTCTTAAATTGTTCTTATTTTTGTGAGCGGTTTTTATGAAACGGCTTGCGCCACACATGCATTGTGCGGCTAAACGAATTTAGAGTCGAACTACTTTCATTGTTTGTTTAGCAGTCTTTACAGTGAATCTTTTTACGTTTTATGCTTTATCGCTAAGTTTTAGTCAATTTTCTACCACAAAAACTTTCCTAGTTATCAATCCTCAGCCTGAGCTTGTTCTTAAATTGTTCTTAAATTTTGGGAAATTTGAGCCTTGTTGTTCTTATAAAGTTGTTCTTATAAAAAAAAGCGTGGAACCCTTTTCCTGCTAAGCCCAGTTTCAGATAAACCAAAAATACCTCAAGTTTTGAAGCTTTGGTCGAATTCCTTTAAAGTGACCATTTTGTTTATCTCAAAAGACCTGTAGATTCAGAAAATGTCTATGCTGTCAAAAAAATTCAGAAGTAACCAATTCTTGCAAAATCGACAACACTTCAACAGCTTGGAAAATGGTTAAATTTGCTATCTAACATTAACTTCAACAGTTTGCTCTTCTGTGGCAACTGATGAATGTAAAATTTCGGGTTTATAACTACCAAATTTCCATTTTAGATAAACGGTAACTATAAAGTGAATAGTCCTAGGCTTAGCGATAACAGTTAATGGTAACGACTGCGAAAAAATTGCTTTTCTGTAAGATCCAGCCACTTTTAGTACAAGGGTTTTATCAAAGCACTGATTGACTGCCTCAATTGTCAAGATTCTTGTCTCCTCTGTTTTTCCAGGCATGGAAACTTTTTTTCTTCGTATAAATGTTACTAAACACTCCGACTCTGCATCATATACTGCTGGTTGTAACCCAAACAATGGTCGATTAATAATACTAATAATGTCTTGCGGCATCTGCCTTAAAGATCTTTTATTAGCGCATGCGCAAAGTTTTATATCCACACCTTTGTCTGCGCATGACTGATAAGTGCTGTAGAAACTTAAACGTGTAAATTTTTGAAATTCAATATTGTCTTGCTGAGTAACAGAATGTCTTAGCACAACTTCAAAACTTTCCTCTTGTTTAACGCCCCAGGCAGGGACAACAACTAAAATCATTGTGGTTATGAAAAATTCTCCATCAAGCCTTCTGCGAGGCCGCGAAACCCTTTTACCAACAAATCTAGCACAAGCTCCATATCCTGAAAAATTGTTTTTGCCGAGAGCTTTTGTCGCGAACTGCGTTTCGAGGTACTGCTTTTGAATCATGGAGTTAATCACACCAAGTGCAAATTCTGCAAGCCACAAAACGGTGGTGTCTTTCGGCGATAGAAACATATTCCATCCTTGACAACGGCACAGCGCTTCATTACTTAGCCCAGATATGTCTGAGCACGTTCTGCTTGCGGGAATTGGAGAGAACAATCCATTAATCGTGTGATTTTCATTTGATTCCTCAGAAAAACTGGCGAGAGACAGAAGCATTCTGTGCAAATCAAGAAGTGTGACTAGCCTTTTCTGGTTTACTTTGAGAATTTCCATTCTTTCTTTGCCAAGCTTTAAAGCAACATTTTGCGGAATGATAATAAACAAAACTGGACTAAAAATCTCCACATTTCCCTCAAACGTATTTATTGCATAGTTAGTTGTCTTTCCCCCATGATCGGACAGAATAATGGTTATTGTGTTTTTGTTCCGGGCCATTCTCTCAACGAAAGTTGACAAAGTAACGTCGTCAGTTCGTATTCTCTTCCCAGTTGATTCGTGGCCGGTATCTAAGTGTGTGTAAATGAATCCAGGAGCAAGATTTTCTACACTTTCAAGCGCGTTGACAAAATTATAAACATAATCTAAGATATAGTCGCTAATAAATTTCCCATCAAGGCAGACAGTAGGTAGACGTCTACCATTAAAGGGATTTGTATACCCACAATTCCTCAAAACCTCGCACGACAAGTAACTAAGCCCTCTGCTGTCTACATATTTCTTCGTTTTTGTTGTGTAGTTATGAAACGCTTCTTTAAATTTTTCAGTGAAATACTTATACTTTTGTGTGTTGAAAGCAGAAGAAATAACTCCTCCCCAATAATCAAACCAACAAAGGTCCTCTTGAATCAATGTCTGGTAACCAAACTTTTGTAAAAATGAAACCATTTTCTCAATACCCGAACTGCGCACTGTTGCTTTGTTCGCTTTTTCGTACGAACGACCTGCGAACAAGTGCTGAATATTTGCGAGTGTAGACGACGCGTAACTTTGAACCAATTCAAAATCATATACTGTTGCTTTAGAAGAGCCACTGGAATTTCTTGCAATATTTCGTAGAGATGCAACTGTTCGGGGTAACAATCTGTAAAAATGCGGTCTCGAAACCGCATCTTCCAATAAAATATTGATATTGATTCGTTTTGCTGTATTTTTGCCCTCTTTTGCACGTAATCGATTTCTAGTTTTCATAATTGGGGGAAAAATCAAGCTCTGCAAGACGAACTTTCGATCACTTGGATCACATCTTACGAAACAGAAATCAAACCCATTTCGACTACCCTCAATAAATATCTTCGGCAATTCTTCCTCAAGTTGTTTCACATTTTTGAAAACTTTCCACTGGCGCAGATTCTCGATTGTTCCATAATCTTTATGACCACAACCAACACGAACAGAGCTCTTTTTACACACATCACTTCTGCACTTTAACTCGACTACGTCTTCAGAAGAAAATCTGTATTTTGTAATAACTGAACAAATGGGAGTTGTAGGTTTACTATGGTCTGAACACTCCCGTGCTTTAGTGTCTGGGTAGTATCTTTTGAAGTAAAGAAAAGGTTTCCTACAAGACTGAACAGTGCTTGGATGAGGAACGCAGCTCAGTTTGTAGTTATCAGTAACAACCATCAGGGTTCCATTTCCATCAACTGGCCAACCATTCAGTCCAATGTAAGCACACACGTCTCGTCTCCTGGTTATACGTAACCCAAACTTGTCTATTGTCGGTGGTGGATTTTCCTTTATGTACCCCTTTCTAGACTTTCTAGTTTCAGTAGGAGTATAAAATTGTTTACTTTTTAATTTAGCGGGAGGTTTTGGGGATACCGAAATCCCATTCGGTAGATACCGATGGTTCAGTTCTACTCGTGTAGTCTTTACGTTTAAGCCTGTTGTATTTGTGGGCTTTATAAAACGTCTGTGAAGGGTCAATGAATTTTGAGTTTTGGTAAATGTCTTCTCCTTGAACTCTACTGGTTGGGATGTAGAATTTGTGCCAGTCTTGACTTTGTGATGGAAGTGAAAGGCCTCACTATTTGATTTTTCTTTCAGCTTCATACCTCTGAAAATATTAGACTGTTCTATTTTAAGCTCGCCGAACTTGTTTTTTCTTTCATCTTTGGTTTGATGATGAGCAACATCAATGCCGCTGTATTTCTCTGTATTAACTGGAAAAGAGATTGTACACCTGTTAGGGATTTCAGACTTGAGTTCTCAAGCAAATATATAAGCAATAGTAAAAAGCAATAATAATAATAATGAAACAAACGATATGCTGTAGTCAGCAGTGTCATCTCGCGATTTGAGCGTCTTTTGTTCTTTGTAAATGTCAGATCATAGTTGGTAGACTCAATTGTATATGAATCAAAACTCTTTCTTCTATGTTTTTGTTCTCTCGTTCCCTACTGTTATACAAGATTGAGAGCGCACAATTTTGAAAAAGCTTTGATGTGCATGTAAATGAGCATGCGACCAATTAGAATAAGGAACCATCACACCTAGAACAAAAGATCATAACCGTGACAGTGCACACAATTTAAAACTAAGCAACATTGTAATCTCCTTTGTAGTTTGCTAAGCTTCGCATGTCCATTCTCACTAACTCTGGTCTGATCCAGGGAAAAGCTGTAAACTGTTTTTCACAGATGGCTTTAAATATTAATAACACGTTACTTTCTACTTTGTTCTTCTTAACAACTTCGACTGAAACTTTTGTTAGACATTTTAACGGCCTGGCACTATACAAATATTTGGAAAAAGTAGAAAAATCAGTACAGAACGTGATCATACGCATAACATAAACTTATTTTCTTATAAAAAATCATGCAGCGGATGGGCTGCCTTTTGTACCTAAACATTTTCGAAAGATTTTGAATGGCCCCGGAAGGGCTCTAGAGTGACCTTGGAATAACCTTAGAACGGCCTTGGAATGGCCTTGAAAGGGTTCTAGAACAGCCTTGGAACAATCTTAGAATGGCCTTGGAATGGTTCTAAAACGGCCTTGGAATTATCTTAGAACGGCCTTGGAAGGGCTCTAGAACGACCTTTAACAGCCTTAGAACGGCCTTAGAATGGCCTTCACATCGGATGGGCTGCTTATTTGTACCTGAACATTTTCGAAATATTTTGAATGGCCTTGAAAGGGCTCTAGAACGGCCTTGGAATAATCTTAAAATGGCCTTGGAATGGCTCTAGAACGGGATTGGAATAATCTTGGAATGGCTCTAGAACGGCCTTGGAATAATCTTGGAATGGCCTTGGAATGGCTCTAGAACGGCCTTGGAATAATCTTAGAATGGCCTTTGAATGGCTCTTGAACGGCCTCGGAATAATCTTGGAAGGGATCAAGAACAGCCTTGAAATAATCTAGGAATGGCCTTGGAGTGGCTCTAGAACGGCCTTTAATAACCTTAGAACGGCCTTATAATGGCCTTGGAATGGCTCTAGAACGGAATAATCTTAGAATGGCCTTATTGGAATGGCCTTGGATAGGCTACAGAACGGTGTTGAAATAACCTTGGAATGACCTTGGATGGGCTCTAGAACTGTCCTGGAACGGTTTTAGAACGATCATGAAACGGCTTTGGAATAACCATGGAATGGTCTTGGAAGTCGGGCTATAAAACGGCCTTAGAATAATTTTCAAACGGCCTTGTAACGCTTGGGAACATCTTTGGAATGGCCTTTAATGCAATTAATCTTGAAATAGCTTTGGAATGGCCTCGACTGCACTGGAACAGCCTTGGAGTAACACAGTAACAGAGTTCACAAAGTCAAGGCGGTATAAATCATCTCTTGATGAACTTGTGTGTAATGTTTTCTAGGTATTTTTTTCCTAAAGTGCTTTGCTTGTATATTTAGCTAATTACTACATCGTCCATGGATTTCAATGTTCAATTTCAATGTGTAGCAGCAGTCCTTATTTGATGTCTTCAATGTTTTCGCAATACAGTCCTCTTGGAAAATAAAGTTCTTTGTTTCTGATACGATAATGAAAATGGAACAAAAGAACTTTCACCTTTCCCAAGAGGACTGTATTGGAAAAATATTGTTTCGGTGTAAAAGGAAAGGAGGAAGGACAATGGTAACAGCCCAAAACGTTTTGTTACAGTCTATACAGAGAAGAAACGTAACAATTTTGATACTACTAATTATGGAATTTGATATCAATTATCGAAAACATCGATGTCTTGCGGCACGAGTAATGACCTCGATGTTTTCCCAATACAGTCCTCTTGGGAAATAAGGTTTTTTGTTTAATTGAACATTTTTCGTGTCTTTTTCATTATTGCATCTCATACAAAGAACCTTATTTCCCAATTAATTATAATTTTATACCATCTTTGAACAATTGCTGCCAAAACTAGGATTCCCCTCGTAGGACTCCAACCCAATAGACCTCCTCGGACTGCCTCAATGTTTTCCCAATACAGTCCTCTTGGGAAATAAGATTTTTTGTTTCAGATGTGGTAATGAGAAAAACACGATAGAATGTTCAGCTTAAACAAAGAACCTCATTTCCCAAGAGGATTGTATTGGGAAAACATTGAGGGCAGCGGATTAGGTCTATTGCCAGAGAACTGTATTAAGAAAACATTGAGGCCACAGAATAAGGTGTATTAACAGGAGGTCTAGATATAAGCAAATTGGCAGAACATCTAAAAAATGACCACGATTTTAATGCCAAACATGTTTCGGCGAGTCGCTTGCTATATATAGTAGTCATAACTGCCAACGTTTTGAGAGTGTCACGTGTGAGATTTTCTCGAAACTCCAAATGCCATACTCCGGTGTTCATGGACGACCGGAATAACAACGATTTGGTCTTTGGCCAAAGACAGAATTTCAATTAAAATAATTGCAAATTAAACATATTTAAGGCAAATCTGAGTAGTAGTAGAAGAATCAATAGACGGAGACTGAGTATACTCGTAAAAAAAATAAAATAATAATAATGATAATAACTTTATGTATATAGCGGGTATATACGTCAGCTCCTTCCGGCCCCGTACGGTCATGAGTTGGAGGCGGGACCCGGTTGGCCGCAACATTGGTGGTGATGTTGTAGTCGACGCAAAGTCTCATTTTGTATCCACTGTGTCCGGTGGTTGATCGCGGCATCAAGGCGGGCACTGCGCCAGGCTTCACAGTCATCAGCAATTCTCTCCCAGTTGTCAACGGGGATGTTAAAACTCTTCAAATCCCTCTTAATGACATCGACAAATCGCAGTAAGGGGCAACCAGGTTTACGCGAGCCTTGTGTGAACTGGCCGTACAGTGCAGTTTTTGGCAGACGGCTGTCGTTCATGCGGCGAACATGACCAAGCCACCGCAGGCGTCGCTTCCACAATATTTTTGACAATCTGGGCATCTTAGCGCGGGCAAGGACCTCGACGTTAGTCATCTTGTCGTTCTTGTGAATGCGGAGGATCTTGCTTATACAACGCATGTGGAAGCTATTTAGCTTTCTTTCCTGGCTAGCATATGTTGGCCAAGCTTCGGTCCCGTAAAGGAGGGTGCTGAGGACAACCGTGGAATAAACAGACATCTTGGTGCAGATAGTGAGTTTCGAGTTGTTCCACACATTGTCACGGAGACTGCCAAAAGCCGAGGACGCTTTTCCGATGCGGGCGTTTATGTCAGCATCCGTTCGGGACGACGAGGATATAGTGCAGCCTAGGTATCTGAATGAGTTGGTGTTCTTGAGCAGTTCGTTGTTCAGGCGGATATCTGCAGGGCGCTCGGCCTGGTTGTCTTGCTGCATTACTTGGGTCTTAGGCTGACTGATGACGAGGCCGGAGCGGTTGCAGGCAGCACTGAAACGATTTATCGCCTTCCGTATGAGCAACCAGGGCTGTGTCATCAGCGAAAAGGAGCCCGCGCACAAGTAGGCGATGGCGTAGGGTTTTGGCACGCAGTTTTATAACGTTGAAGAGTTTTCCACTGAAGCGCGTACTATAGAGAAACACTCCCGTTTCGCAATCCCGGAAGGCAGAGTCTAGAAGTAGTGACAGGAAGATGCCAAACAATGTAGGGGCAAGCACGCAGCCTTGTTATAGCAGTTATATCACAAAGCTCTATACCGTTTTACCGTTATGAAACAAAAGACCAAAACAAGATATATAATAATTTAATAGAATATATGAAGAAAAAACCCAAAATTTATTGATACAAACACTCACAGACTTATGTAAAGTTTCGATAAACTTTTAAGAATGCGTAAGTTTGCATGAGAAATAGCTAGAGCAAAAACGACAAATTGTGTGGTTTTTTTTTCTGAGGCGTAAGGCAGGCGTGAAGCAACAGTCTAAAGCGTGGGTTCGACGCTCAATTCGTAAAAAACTTGGCAACTATGAGTAATGCACAGCAAAGCCCTATGGACGTGTGACAGAAAATGTTAATTACACGGTGTTATTTAAGTGTTTAGAAAAATAATAAGTGAAGTACGTTCGACGCCTTTCAGTCAAGTAGACTTCCGCATAGGTAATACTACTTGGCTACAGCGAGTTTTGTGTTTGAGGTCGCCAAATGTCAATAATCCAGGATTAATGTTTATGCAGATTGTAGTTATAAATGTTTACTTGCTCATTCGAATAAGTTTTGAGCCAGCTCGGCACGTGACAGAGAACCCCTCCCACGCTTCTGAATGGCGAACACTGAGAATAGTCCAAATTGGCTAAGGCGAAGAACTGATTATGCAACGAAGCGTTGTACACTGCAGCTTATTGTCCAGAACTGAATAGACAAGTACAATCATTGGAACTTGCCCTGTTCCCCAAGGGCATCGCAATAACCTAATGAAAACCTGTCAAAAAGCGACTCTTAAACACTTTTACCCTGAAGATGAACAATATTGTTCGGAAAGGTTTGGGAAACTACTTTATTAACTTTACCTTGATTTTAACTATTTTAAAACAAGCGAATTATGACAAATTTTTAGCATTAAAATCGTGGTCTATTAGCAGGTCTTAAAAACGTTTTTGTGTATGACATATTACTACGTTACCTATTTGAGCCCTTGCTGCGGAACTAACTTGATGGTCTAAAGCTCTGCTGCGTCGGAAAAACCTTTGAAAGAAAACCATGGAGAGAACAGCGAAACACACGAGAATGAAGACAAGTCTTTTCTGAAAAAGGAAAACTTTTGTCAGAATGGGAGGACAGCGGGAACCCATAAGGCCATATTTAAATGTAGTCAATGAGCTGAAAAAAATATTCAAAATACTTTAGGTTTGATAACTGTTTCTAATGATATTTCATCCCGACTTCACTGAAATTAGTAACTTACCATGCAGAAAACAATTCGGGGACCTACATATCGATGTCATTTTCCCCAATACAGCTTCTTTCACAAAACACAGTCACTCTTTCAGAAAACGTGATGTAATATAACATTTACAATGAGCTTTGCATTTGCATTTTTATACAACATATATTTCTGATTGACAGGTGAAATGTTGCGTATCTTGTCGAATACGCTTGAAAATGTTTTCACCTGCTCCCTCTGGGTTCTTATGACATCGGGTAAAAACTTTATTCGCTAGCTAATGACGGGCAAAAGAGAAAAAGCCGTTAAATCTAGTTTTTCGGCATATAGCTTAAATAGAAATAAAATGACGAAAAGATTGGTCATATTTTTAGGATTATATTTTCGCTGTCTTTATCCCAAGTCAATCGACAGCAACTGGCAATGATAGCGAATAATCCTCGATACAATTCAGTTAAGAATAATTTAAGATACAAGTCTTTTAGCATCTAATTTTGGAAACTATAAGAATAGAAAAATAACTGGTGTTATTTATAAAAGCACACAAGCCAAGCTTGAGTGAACAAGGCTAGTCAATTCCCCAGAGCCTTTTAAATCAACTTCCATGTAAATTATTTGTTATCATTGTCAATTGCTGTCGATGGCCTCTATAGAAAAAGGCCGAAATATACAATCTTAAAGGTCCTGTTATACTGTGCAATTTTCTCAACAACTTGTCTCGCAATACTTGAAAATTATAGCGTTGCAAGTTGCCAAAGTAGGGCTTTACACTAAAACGCGATCTCAACAACTTGCAATATTTTTGGTCGTACTCAGAGCTCCTCGGAATGAAACGAGAAGTGCGCGCAAGCGCTCTGGAAAAAAACTGCCTTGAAATTGCGAGAAAAGTTGCTGGAGGGGTAATACACTGTGCAATGGTGTTGCCAATTGCTGCAATCCGTTGCGAAAAGTAGACTTAAGTTCTACTTCATGCAACGCTTTGAGCAACAAAAAAATTGCGAGACAACCTACGTTACACTGTGCAATTCTCCAGCAACTATAGTCTCGCAACGGCATTGCGAGACAAGTTGCTGATGAGAAAATTGCGCAGCTAGTGTAACAGGGCCTTTTTGCAGAAAAGAGTTTTTCTTCTTTGAAGTGCATAATTTTCCGCATAATGAGCCCTGAATTGCCGCATAAATTCGGATTTTTTTATCGCATTTTGTCAGAGGCCCTGCCAAGATGTCCGATGGGATGAATAGAGACTTCTTTCATTCCCTCGTGCGAAAGATTCTATGAATGCAGCGGACCGGTGAGTCTCTACGTAATTGAAATAAAGGAAAGTTGAAAACAGTTAAAAATTAGAAAAAGAAAAAAAAAAGTTATCAGTTTTTATTTTGGGATGTGTTTTGATAGCGTCGTTACGTGTTAAGTGTTGCAGTTTGAAAAATTGTATATTCGGAAACAACGCGAAAAGACTGAATCGAAATTAATTATCGAGCTCAGTTTGTTGAATTTTAAAAGATGGGAAGATGTGTTCCATAGAGCAAAAGGACCTAATAATAAAGATAATAATAAGAGTAATTTTGACGACGTGAATGTTGAAGTGAAAGAAAATGAAGAAACATGAAATTATTGAACTATCAAATGAGACTAGCTTGGCGTCAAGCAGTTAAATGAAATTTATGTCGTCAAAGAGAAAATGCGTTTTGGTGATAAAATTGAGTCGGCCCTGTATTATAAAGTTGAAGTGACGCTGAAATTAATAATATGAAACGAAGTTGTAAAAAGAATATTTTAAATTAGCATCCCAAGTTTGTTGTCATAGAATTAAAAAGAATTGCTACAGCAAAAAATACATCAGGATAGCTTGCCGCGTTTCAGATTCTTTGAGACTTAATTAATTGGTTGAGTGCAAGTATTGTTGACGCAATTTTTTCTAAACTCCTGTTGATTTGTTCACTGGCCGGCAGCTAATTAAACCGTCTACTACGGATTCAGGACGCAAAACTAAGTTTAATACCGAATGAATTATGAAATGGCAAACAAATCCTTTGTGTATACATTTTACACAATCGCACTATTCCGACTATTTGATTGCCCGTTCATTTACTAGTCTATTTTTTAAAAGTATTTGTTTAGTCAGCTAGCTAGCCTTTTCTGTGTCCATTTTGTTTAATTTTATAAATTAGTTTGAGTTTACTTCTGTCCGAGATTCATAATGGAAAATATATTTTCGAACAAGTCACTAACACATCGCTATCCCGCTGTTTACACACCTGTAGAATAAAAGTTCGAGTATTAAAAAAAGCGTATAAAATAAAAAGAAAACGGCTGTTTCTAAATATACTCAATTGCTCACAAACAAAACCGTCAAGGTGAAGACTGTTTCTCAAAAGAGACATACTATTATCACTTGGCCTGCAGTCTTGACTTGAAACTGTTTTATTCTCTCAACTACGGAGCATGCATAATTAATATGACCTATTAACGTAAAGCTGAGAAGAGTTGAATATTTCGATTCAGTTACAAAAACCAAAGACAAGTCAAACAATACAGTCGTTTTGATTGAAACCCACCAGTTTAATATGCTATCTGGTAGGTTTTAAATATCTTTACTCCTTTGAGAGTTAAGACGAAATCCTTTAATCTTTAATCTGTACTGAAATTGTAATTTACATTATCAGAAACTAGTTTCACTTGCTATTTTTAATCTGGTACACGCTCTTTTTTATAAGAACCAGTAAATTTTTCCGAGGCTCAACGTTCGTAATTTTTTGGCGGTTTCAACCTCAATTTGTTCTTAATTTGTTCGTATTTCTGTGAGCGGCTTTTATTGAAGAAAAAACAAAATAAAACAATTAAGGTATTGGAACTGAAACGCCTTGCGCCACACATGTATTGAACGGCTGAATATAGAAGCGAACTACTTTCATTGTTTGTTGAGCAGTCTTTTACGGTGAATCTTTTTATGCTTTATGCTGTATCGTTAAGTGGTAGTCAATTTTCTACTACAAAAACTTTCCTAGTTATCAAGCCTCAGCCTGAGCTTGTTCTTAAATTGTTCTTAAATTTTGGCAAATTTGAG
>JAODFW020218776.1:0-12492 GCA_027575235.2 Palythoa mutuki | reverse complement strand
ATAGGTAAACACAACAAATGTAAATAGCTCATAGCAAAGAAATGCAAATAAAGAGAAGAGGAAAAAAAAACAAACATGCTTCGTCTCCTAACTTTTCTTCTCTTAATACAGGAAGGGGAAAAACTTATAAAAGAATGTACAGACACTGTCAACTCAGTCAGTTTTAGAACAAATATGCAATCATATCAACTTTTACTAACTGTGTGTCTTGCTGTAGTTCTTGACAACCTCTAGACTATTTTCTAGATTTTAAACTCTCCTACACAAGTAGTAAGCCTGGGTTACCTGTGAGTATATAATTATGTATATAGCTCATGGACTTTATTTGCATCTGATAAAATGCATCTATTCACAAACCTTTCACTGTTAGCCAACTTCTTAAACTCATCAAAGGCTATCCCTTTCTTCTGGACATTAAACAACTGAAACAAACCTGAAATTGAATTGAAAAAGTACTAAATGGTAAAAGATTTTCTAAACCATTTGCTTTATACACCATATTTACTCATGTATAAGTCAATACCATGTATAAATTATATAAGTTTAGCCCCAAGCACGACAAATGATGTGTTAGTAAATTCTCCCAACTGAGCTCCATAGTTTCTGTATAAGCAGTTTGGGAGAATTTATCTTTTCAACTTCTACAGTTTATTCCACTTGATCAATTCCTTATTTCTCATTACCATTTATATTGTTTTGTTATGGGTTATGTAAGGAGAAGTTAGAAGTTGATAAATTACTCTGGGCTGAAAGGGTTAATTTTTTTTCGACAGTTTTAATTTGTTTGGGAAAACTATACCCAACACATACTTTTTGTTACCATTTTCAGGCTGGAGAAACCAAGTTAGTTAAAGTGGAAGATGAGAGGCCAGAGGATAAGTTTACGGTTATTACAATCAACAAAGCAAATAACAACGATGACAAAGATTACCAGACATACTTCAAGATGGATGATCTTGCTTTCTTTTCACGATATCTTTCTCAGGATGAGATCAAGCGGATACTGAAAAACACCGGTGAATCATTTTATTAGTTTGTTATTTAAAATCGTTTAACCAGAATAGAAATCATTAAAGTTTTAAAGGTTCCTTTAGCGAAGCCAAGGTTACTTTATACAAAGTTAAAAAATAGAGCAACGACGCCATACCTTGCAGGCCATACTATATCCCCTGAGTGTACCTCAGTTCTCCATGAGGGGATTTCATATATATAAGTATATTAAAGCAACTTGAATTTTACTTGAAATAGACTTTGGCTATTGCCTTTCACATAAACCTAAATTTCTTCTGCACCTTCTTGTCAATTTCCTTTTTCCGGGAAAGTGTTTGAGAAAAGCGAGTATGTATTTTTTACGCGTGGTATTGACTCTACTATGCTTTAATTGGTAAAATGAAACAAGATGAAGAGCACAAGAGGTATCTACTGCACTTTAGTTGCACTTCGGCTAGTCTAGGTTTCGATAAAATGAATCTTGATCAAATGAATGTCCGCAAAAAATTTTGATAAGATACAGTGTTACGCTGTAAATAAATTATTCTCCGCTAAAATCTCCATTTTTATTTTCTTACTTCAGTTAAAGGCACAGAACCTACCAGTAGTTCAGGTAAGACTGTAGACTACTTAGAAATCCAATGTTATGATTCGAAAAGGATTACCGGTATGTCATCAAACAAGACCAAAGTTCGAAGGTTGTGGTTTTCTACTAGATTTAAACACTAAACACATAACTTCGATATTGGCCTATAGAAAAAGTGCAAGAAAAATAAGAATATTTAGATACTTCAAAATCTGCAGCGGGCCAAATGCTTATAATTTGTCCAAAGTAATAAACGTTTCCAAAATATATATATTACTTTCATTTCGCAGAAAAAGAAGCTGTAACTAATGGTGCGAAGTGGTTGACACAGCCGTGTTAACATCATCCTGTGTCTGTTAGATCATGTAATTTTTAGTAAAGAGTAGATTCTGTAAAATTTAAGTAAACTTCAATTTTAAAGTTACTTATCTTCTTATTATTATATGGCTAGGTAGTGCAATCTGAATAGCTGCTGTGAAAGCCGGTCTATCTTACAAAAACGTAGGAATTAAGAATTATTTTTTTCTTCAAGCGACTGAGGAACAAAAAAACAAGACACAGTTTCTGAAAATTAAGATATTATTTTTTATCAAACAAAGAAAATGTACACATATTAGTCACGCGAGGCAAGTCGTTTGATCTTTTGTAAGCAACATTTTTCATTAATTTGCAACGAATACAAATTAAACCAGGAATTTTGAGCGGATTCCAGCAAAGTATCCTCGGGTTTCTCTTTGATTCCACACCAAAATATTAACAGTCTGTCTAGTTCCGAAAGTTATCAAAGCCAAGCAAAAAAACCTTGTCCAAGGCAAAGTCAAATGTTTGAAAGCAACTCGAGCTTTGGCTGAATAAGAATAGGCTCTTCCAAAGCAGAGAATTTGGCACAGCAAATCTTATCTCTCCTCAAAGAGTCACGCTTTAAATTCTTTCTTTGAATTTCGGATTTAGAGCCCAAGATGAAAGCTGTAAAGAATTGTAGAGATGTGATTTTGCAGACAGAAACAATAGTTTAAGACGGTTGTGTAAAAGTGAAGACTTTAAATCTTTTTCGATATATCTTTTTTAATTATTTGCCAGGAATGTTGAAAGTTGCTAGTCGAAAAATTGCTAGTCGTTGCATGAAATTTGACTAAGTCCCCATCTTGTCGAAACCAATTGTTCAAACTGAACAGAATTGTGTTGGTTGCCTTTGGAGCTTGAAGTACGATCTCGCTGAGATGCTAAGAACGCGTGCCGGATGATAAAAACAACTTCCGCTGTATTTTGAGTTTCACGAAACTACTCTAACTCGAAAAAAAGCACATAATGAATAGTTTATTAACCTTCTCCAAATGGTCTACGGGGAAATCTCAGACCTCGGTCTTGTTCTTTAAGCCTCGCTACGCTCGGTTAGTACGTCGAGTCCTTAGTCTTTGATATACTTGAAAAAATCTCAAAATTGGTTAAAAAGTGTTATTTTTATTACAATAGTGCCAAAGAAAATATTAACAAATATGTTCCTATAACAGGTTCTCCAACAACAGGGCCTACTAGAACCAGTTCATCAGGCTCACCTGGTTCCACAGGTTCTCCAACAACAGGGCCCACTAGAACCGAGCCATCAGGCTCACCTGGTTCCACAGGTTCTCCAACAACAGGGCCCACTAGAACCAAAGCATCAGGCTCACCTGGTTCCACAGGTTCTCCAACAACAGGGCCCACTAGAACCGAGTCATCAGGCTCACCTGGTTCCACAGGTTCTCCAACAACAGGGCCCACTAAAACCGAGTCATCAGGCTCACCTGGTTCCACAGGTTCTCCAACAACAGGGCCCACTAGAACCAAAGCATCAGGCTCACCTGGTAGTAAAGAAGCTCCAACAACAGGGACCACTAAAAGCAAGCCTGGAGGACGTATTGCTGCTGGTATTACAAATATTGGTATGTTTGATTTTTTGCTTTGATGCGGCTGTGTCTGTGTACATCATTTAGATCTCCTTATTCATTCCAGAAAACAAATCGCGCCGAAATGGCAATTTTCAAAGCGTGCCCCCATTTTGTTTGATATTACAATTTGGGGCACATTTTCGTTAGATTTGTTGTTCAAGCGCTTTTTATGTACTTGTTCAGTATTTTGAAGAGTGGCTTTTCCAAAGGATGCGAGTGTTTCTTTTATTTTGAGATCATTTTACACCTATGATTAGCAAGAGATTTCAAAATTTTAACATGATAAATCAAATGCATGGGAAATAATTTTACATCATTTACCAGATATTTGTTTGACAGGACACAAGTTTGTAATTATTTATAGAGTCATAAAAATTGTTAATTAACGTATGACTTGATGTAACATAGAATCGTTCCGACGTGGCGTGGCTACAGCAATTGATTTGTTAAGACGTATGCATTCCTCCAGTCCTGCTACATTGGACGAGCAAGCTAACCGCCTCGCTCAGATAGTAGCTGAAAAGGTTGTTTCCGCCAAACGATCTGCGTCCAACGGAAATACCCAGTATAGGTCCAATGTTTGTATCAATGACGGCCCGCAAGCGGATTTGGCATTAAACTGCGCTGCAGAGTGGTACAGTAGCGTGAAAGATTACGATTGGCTGGCACCGCGTCTGACGTCAGCAGTTCAGCCCTTTGTTCATCTTGTTTGGAGAGATACCAAGCGACTTGGCGTGGGAGTTTCCAAGAACCCATCCGGGAAGTTCGTTTTGGTTGTTTTCTTTGCTATTCCTGAAATTAATGAGCAGTTGCTGTCCAGAAATGTTTGGCCAACTGAAGGTAACAACAAATATGATAGCAACGATTGTAGAAAAAAAATTATTAATAATAATAACAAACAATAAATATAACAGTAATAGTAATACTAGTATTATTGATATTAACATTAATTGGTTCATCTTCAGAGAGAAAGACTGTTTTGGAATACCAATTAGCAAGTATTTGTCCCACATTACCTTTTGGACTGAGAATTAGTTTTTTCGGTAATCATGTAATTTGCTTATCGGACCACATATCCGGGCACAAATGCTAGTCGAAAAGATATAAACTACACTATTATTCACTGCATCTCGCTGGTATCAAACCAAGCCTCATTTGGGTCAAAAAGAACAATTCTGACGTCATTATGAATAAAGCCTATTGATTGAGAACCTACTCGAATAAGAACTAAATTATTTAATGATGCTGCAACAATAGATTGAATCTCACTACATTGGTTGTTAAGAATAATCTACATGTATAGCCAAAGCAGTAGGCTTGCCTAATTTATCTAACTTTGAAAGGTTTCAATTTTTGAAGTCTTTGTAACTTAAATTTCAGTCTGACGGTTCTGCTGGAAATAGCGCTTTGAGGTTTTCAGATGCCAAAATATTCTGGACTGTCAGCCCCATTCATCGAAAACCTTAAAATCCCAAAGCAAACTTACTATGAAAGATTCCTGATCTTTCTGTAACGAATATAACAATACGTTATTAATATTCCTCTACTGCATCTTTTGCAGATGTTTTTGAGCCAACTTTAAAATGTAAGTAATATAAATTTGCCATTTATGTTTTGTAATCTTGATGTTGGTCTTGGTGTACCGAATCAAATAATAGCAATAGCAGTAGCAGTAGCAATAGCAATAGCAATAGCAACAGCGATAGTCATAGCAATAGTAATAGCAATAGCAATAGCAATAGCAATAGCAGTAGCAGTACAAACTAGGCTAACCGGCGCCTGGTTAGCCTAGTTGGTAAGGCGCCAGTCTGCCGTGCGGGAGGCTACATAAATGCTAATCATCATCAATCATCATCAGTAGCAGTAGCAGTAGCAATACCAGTAGCAATAGCAATAGCAAAAGCAATTGCACTAGCAATAGCAATAGCAAAGCAATAGCAATAGCAATAGCAATAGCAATTGCAGTAGCGATGGCAATGACAATAGCGATAGCGATAGCGATAGCGATAGCAATAGCAATAGCAGTAGCATTAGTAATAGCAATAGCAATATCAACGGCAATAGCAATAGCAACAGCAACAGCAATATAAGTATAAGTAGAAGTAGCAATACCAGTAGCAATAGCAATAGCTACAGCGATAGTAATAGCAATAGCAATGGCAATTGCAGTAGCAATAGCAATTGCAATAGCGATGGCAATAGCAACAGCGATAGCAATAGCAGTAGCAATAGCAGTAGCAATAGCAATAGCAATAGCACTAGCAATAGCAGTAGCAGTAGCAGTAGCAGCAGCAATAGCAATAGCAGTAGCAATAGCAATTGCAGTAGCGATGGCAATGGCAATAGCGATAGCAGTAGCAATAGCAGTAGCACTAGCACTAGCACAAGCACTAGCACTAGCACTAGTAGTAGCAATAGCAGTAGCAGTAGCAGTAGCAGTAGCAACAGCAACAGCAACAGCAACAGCAACAGCAATAGCAATATAGCAGTAGCAATAGCAGTAGCAATAGCAGTAGCAATAGCAATAGCAATAGCAATAGCAATAGCAATTGCAATAGCAATAGCAATAGCAATAGCAATAGCAATAGCAATTGCAATAGCAATAGCAATAGCAATAGCAATAGCAGTAGCTGTAGCAGTAATAGTGTAATTGTTGTTATTATCATTAAGCGTCAAATAACACAGAAATAAGATCATACGATATCATTCCATATAATCGTAAAGGAAAGTCATCGTAGATACTTTTTTTAATCGTGCAGCCAAGTGTCCCGAAAACTACAAACAGGTCGGACAAACGTGCTTCACCTTCCACAGTACACCGCAGACCTGGGAGAACGCGGTCGCAAAGTGCGCTCGGGAAGTTTCTGTTTTATGGACACTGCAAAACATACAAGAAGAGAACACTGTGAAAGCCATTATAGCAGGTAAGTCAGATACTTTTAGGTTTGTACTGATAATTTTAACCGTCTTAGATTTTCATAAAGATAAATGAAATAGGTTTGGTTAAAACCTTCCTAAGAAAACTTTACAGCACTCCTTCATGCTCGTGCTTAAAGCCACATCACGGAATTTCCTTTATTAAAGACTGAACATCAAATGCTATTTATTTCGGGATGTTCATTCACAGAAAAAGAAATGTACCAATGTTTGTTAATATGAAATATACTCTTCTATCCAGGGAATCGGATAAACACGAAGAGAGTGTTATACATTTTGAACACTAGACATTAAAAAAAACTGAACGGTGTAAGCTGTTATCCTGAGCACGATAGCAAAGGATAACTTGTTTGATTAAATCTTTAATCGAATACTGCGCTTCAACCGTTTTGATTGGTTCACTCGATCTTGGTCATTAGGTCATATAACTTTTTGAAAAGTGAAACAGAATTGAGTAGAATTTGGCAATAACTTTGTATCTAATTGTTAAAAATTTAAAAAAGTTTAATAAAACAATTATTCCAATCACTTATCAATCTTGTTGGATGTACAACAGTGGTTCGTTGAATAATAGATGATTTCACAGTTCCTGAAGGGTAACTAGGCCTCTACATGAAACCGAGGCGAAGGTTGACCCGGAAAGAAACTTATTCTCTAACTGTGCGGGGTCAACCTTCGCCTCGCTTTCATGTAGAAGCTTGGTTACCTTTCAGGAACCGTGAAGTGTCTACTGTTAAATACACCTTGAAGACTTTACATTAAGAAACTTGTAGGGTAAGCTGATATGCTGAGCAAGTTAACATTTAGTATTCTGTTATATACACCTAAAAGACACTGAACTATATATCTTTTCTTTTATCTACCCCGATTTAGTTTTGTCGCACTTATTCCTAACAGGGGCTTCAACAGATACTGTTTGGCTCGGTCTTCATGATCGACCCCGGGAAGGATTTTTCATTGCCGTAAGCGGTCGCCCTGTGAACTACTTTAATTGGCTTCCTTACGAACCGAATGGTGTTACTGGCGAGAATTGCGTTGACATGGCAACAACAACGTACGCTGAGTCATGGGCAGACCGCAATTGTAATGAACAGCGGCCTTTCATTTGTAGAAAGCCTTTACCAGGTAATAGTTTGTTAAACTTGTCAGGGGCAATTTTTGGTCAAGGTTTGTTGTGAAACAGCCAAAAAATACAAAACCCTGGTTTCACTTTATGTGTGTAAGCTAAGCAAAATCCTTGTACGAGCCAAAATGGCCCATTGGAGCAGGTGCTTATCCCCGGTTTCTGTAGTGTTAAGCGGACTGCCCCTGGATGGGACACTAATCCATCTCAGGTTAGCCCCCAGTAGAAGCTGGTACTCATTTTACCGACCTCGGAAGGATGCAAAGCTTAGTCAACTTTGGCGGAAAAGAAGGTCACACAAATGTTCAACACTCGGCTGAGCGGGGGTTTGAACCCGGGACCTTGTAGTTAAAAGGCAGAGATCTTACCACTGTGTCAACCACGCCGCCGTCCCTAAGCAACCACACGCTATTGTAATTCCGCAATTCAGATGTTGGTTTGACACTAATTATGTATCGATCAAATCGAAGCTTAAACATCCCCCCTCCGGGCAACCCCCCCCGGGTTTTTGAAGTTTTGAAATTTTTATTATCAAATTTCCCACCCCCGGCACAAGATTGCCGTTCAAATGCCCCGCCATTTATGATTGATTTGTTCATCAAATGCCCCCACCCGCGGGAATGAAATTTTAAAAATGCATTGATTACTCGTTTCTTTGCACTTCACAAAATCGAACTGCCATGCGATGATTCACTATTAATATTCACTGAAAAATCCTCGAAACAATTCACGCCACCTTCTGCAACAGTACTGTCATTTTGCTCCGCACTGATCACTTCAAGCTGCCCTGACCATGACAAACAACCAAATCGCCGAAGAAGCCCTCAAATTGAGTCACAGCGAGCTGTTTTTATCACAATATTTGTTGTAAATTTGTACATCCTAGAATTACAGGTACGTGCTTAAAAGGTTGGGCAATTTAAAACGTAGTATTTTGTTTGAAAAATGCTTTGATTTAAGTCATGCGAGTTCACTGTGGGAACTATGAATCGTTCGATCAGGTATTTCAGTTTCGTTCAAATGCCCGACCCTCCCCCTACCTTAGGTTCAAATGCCTGACCCCCGGGACACGTCATGGTGTCAATTTCCCGCCCCCGTGGGCATGAAAGCTGGTCAAATGCCTGGGGGTTGCCCGGGGGGGGATGTTTAAGCTTCGATCGATACATTAAATATACCTTGTTAGTACTTGCATGTTCTCTTAGAGCCAAATCCCAAAATCTGCAACCAATCTAAAATTAAAAGTTGTTTCAAGACTTTAAACACCAGGAAAAAGTGCATAATATTTAATTATTACCTAAGTAATAATTTCATAGATTATTCATTTAAAAATAACATTTTAACATGGTTTGGCGAGTAAAGATGTTTTAAAGCAAAATTCCAGACTCTATCGTATTAGATAATTTTAGCTTTTGAAAATGCACTTACCTGATTCCCACACTGACCAACTAGAATCGCGGTGTGCGGGAAAGAGAAAAATGTTTTTGGTAAGAAGTCAATTGCGAAAAGACAAAACAATCTGAAATGTACTGTAGTACTTGAAGTATTTTGATCAAAGTTGTACCTTGGATTACTATCGACTGCGTCATAATAATATCGAAACATCCCATTTACTGATCAACTCTACAGATTCAATCCTGTGCAGCTTTGAACAACAAAATTGCAAGTAACTATGCTTACTTCCATCCGCCATTTTGAATTTTTCCGCGCGAATGTACTTCGGGCATGCGCATTGGCCTCGAATCAGGACTCTTTGCAAAGGATTGTGGGATTTCCTTCCTCTTTCACCATCAAGACTGCCGAAAACGCAATTTTCTGAATTCAAGAAGAGTTTTTCAGGTATTTGTTGATTGCTAACGAAAAGGTGTCGTCATTTACTTCTCGTATGGCACCAGAATTTTAGTTTACCTTCACTGACCCTTGAATTTTTTTCAACAGGCAGAAAATACGAACAAAATGGTTTCCGCAAAGAAACAGGTTAGATACGTTAAATTGTCCGCCATGTTGAATTTTAACACGTGCAACTTGTTTTTTATTAGAATAAAGCCGTTGTGTTTAAGTTCTGCAGTGGTATGCTGCAGTTATTCAATAAGTGAATTGTTACGGTAATTTAGGTATTTAAAATAAAATAATATGATACTGATGCTGATGCTGGTAATGGAATTTTACAGGAGAACTTAAAAAACATAAAATAAAGATTATACAGTATACTGTTTCATTGAGTTCGTGTATATAAGTGAAGATAAATTTGTAGATCTTTCACAGTAATGCAATTTACGAAGTATATATTATGTATGTATTTGCAGAAGAGTAAAGTAATTTAATTACTTGAGAATAAAGTCAAGACTGACTTCAGGCTAACCATTTTTAAAGCATCCACCCCACTTTCCTCGCTTCCCTCCCCCGCCCCCTCCTTCCCCTTCCCTTCCTCCATTGATCAAATTTTCTGGGATGCCATACAGAAGGAAGTTTCTGAAGTTCCGTGGACGAGATGTTCAGATGGGATTTGTATTGCCAACAAGAGATTTTTGATAGGTTGTTTCGATGGTGAGATTTTCTGAAGAATATCACATTCAAATGATTTTCTGAAGGGGTTTTGATATTCATTTTTCATTTTCCTGAGGTCTATTTCAGGCCATAGGATTTCACAGTAGCGATCATTACCGGTAACGTGTCATTACCGTGCTGGAGAAAACACAGAACTTAAATTCTGTTTCCCACGAAAAAAGACCATGTGGAAAAAACACTAAGACTTCACTGCCAGAGTCAATAATCGATTGTATACTCGGCTGTTTTTTTGCTCATCTTAAAACACCATACACAAGGCAACTTCTATAAATCGCTATGTTTATTCTCCTCCATCTTTTTTGTATCCCATAATGCACTTCTTGAGAGAAAGTCTGCAATGCACCGCGGGGCATCTTTCAATGATGGCGGCAACCTTATTTCACATGCTGCAGCACTCAAATAATATCTGACTTTTATTTGGTGTTGAGAGGTATTATAATGGCTTTTGTAGCAGGAAGAAAAAATCTGAGTCATATCTTTCAAAACATTCAAGAAACATTCATTCAGTGGAGACTTCAATGTGGAAATGGACGATGAAAACAACATCACGAAGATATGACAATATGACATACAAAGTGTGGAATGAACATTTTGTTTGAGTAATGTCACGCTTCTATGAATTATATCAAAGACCCAACTAATAAAAATCAAATTAAATCATGTCAATTATTGTTACTGTTACATGGACAAAACTCTTACAGAATATTGGTTTAATTGAGCAGCCATATTTTTATGCTTGCATCAACCCCAGTTTAGGTTTAAGTGTCTGTTTACCATACCTATACACAATGGTATAGCTATTGCATTGCATAGATCTGTGTGAATGCATTAAATCTTACAGTATACATTAATAAATACAATTACTATAGTGGTATATTCGTTAGGGGTAAATGTATTGTTTAATTTTAAGAATGGGTACCCATCAACAGCTTTATGAAACCCAAAAATTGCTACCGATGGGTTCCCATGAATCAAAAACACGGAACCCAAAAAGAGTTTCCCATAAAATCTGAAATCCTATGGCCTGTTACAGTTGCAATACCTCTTATCATGCTTTTTTTCCACTTGTTTTTCCCATAAACATTTCGAACTTCCACAACAATGGCAGAAGAAACAGACTGGTTAAGATCACTTGAAAACCTGAAACAAAATAGCCATAATATGAATAGATAAGTTAGCCTCTTCCTGACTGATGAATAACTTTCAACAGGTTGGATCATTCAACATTAGTTAAAAGAAAGCAACATATTGGCTCCATTTATTAACACCATATTGGGACATGTTTTCATCTAAAATCGTTTGGCCAACCTTTTGCCTGAGCATGCATATGTTGGTCCAAGTTTTTACATCCTTAAATGTTGTTGAATCTATTTTTAAATTTTTCTAATTTTTTGAACAAAAACCATCAAGTATCTTAATCAATAGACTGCAAGTTCAGCCAAAATTTTAGAATGATGTAAATAGGAGAACACAAATCTCTACTATTGGTTTTGTATTTCAACTTGTTTTAATTTAATACAATAATAACAAAAAACATAATCCCAGGTAACCTGCGATTAAGACATGTTGGACCAGCTGCATTTGGATGTTGAAAATCAGTCAAATAATTTTAAAAAATGTGATTTGAACAGTTCAAAGTTTGTAAAGAGGATGATAAGCAAGAATCTAGTCTCAAAGTGCAAGAAAATGCATCTCAGAGATCCCTTAATACCCACTGTAACCCCAGAAGATTGCATCTACATAATCTGATGGTAGTGACCTGCTTTTGTGCAGCTAGGATCTATAAAAAACATTGGAAATTGTTGTCCACAATGAAGCATTGTATCTAGTAATAGTTTATGTAGTCTTGTAGGTACTTACTTATCTTCAAAATCAAATTTGAGGCTGTTTTCTTGGTTTTCAGTTGGCTTCTTGGACAGCTCCTTGTACACCCTTCGTACAGCATCCTATATATTTTTTTTGAAATAAAATAATTTAAAGTCACAACAAATCAGCCAGTAATAACAAATCTGCTTTCCCTTTTTGGAAATTTCGTTGTTTTCGAGGCTGGGGTTCTAAGATTCTCATTCGCTTAAATTTTGGAAATTTCGTTGTTTTTGATGTTTTCGTTATTTTCGAGGCTGGGGTTACAGTATTCTCACTAGCATAATTTTTGGAAATTTTGTTGTTTTTGAGGCTGGGGTTCCAAGATTCTCATTCGCATAATTTTTGGAAATTTCGTTGTTTTCGGTGTTTTCGTTGTTTTCGAGGCTGGGGTTCTAAGATTCTTATTAGAATGATTTTTTCAAATTTCGTTGTTTTCGTCGTTTTCGAGGATGGAGTTCTAAGATTCTCATTATTAGAATAAATTTCGAGGATTTCGT
>JAODFW020217746.1:0-12493 GCA_027575235.2 Palythoa mutuki | reverse complement strand
AGAAGTGTCCATGTCAGTGCCCTAAAATAAGACGATCTTATAAAAGGAAGTATGTGTATACATAGTCATAGATAATACATAAAAAGTGAAAGACATAAAGAAGACAAATATAAACCTTGCTAAAGATGAAAGTTAATAACTATGCTAGAAAAGCATTCAACTGCAAAATATCTTAAACTGAAACATTTGTGTTTTTCTCAGAGGTCTGTAAGGAAGATGTACAAAGTGCTTTGCAAAAAAGAAGACTTTCATAGCTTCCACCTGGATGAACTATGAGTATAACGTACACTGCTAGTCTATGATACGGAAAATTTGATAAGTAATTAATGTACGTAGTTACAATGAGTCTGAATGATATGTTGCTATTATTATTTTCAGGGGTGGATCTAGGCATTTTCTTGACTGGTGCCAGCCCCGACCCACACCAAGTTCAGGGGGGTATATCCCCAAACAGCACCAAGTTCAGGGGGGTATATACCCCATAATGTTATAATGCTTACTAGTTATAATTTACCTATTATATGGCTTGAACAGAGATGTTGTACACCTTTGGAGGAACTGTTGATGTGACCCACAAGTAGACAGCTCTCAGAGGTGGAAATATGCCAACATGTAAATAATGGAACAAAAAAAATTAAAATCAGCAATCACAGAATTTTTCACAGCAGGAAAATTACTTTGAAAAAAATTGCTTTTTTCAAACTTTGAAGCTAGCATTTATATGGTCATAATTACATCAATTAGGGAAATATTCTTGTTAAAAAAAAGAAATATAACTTGCCTTTTTTCATGCTCTAGATCCACAGTTTGTAGATCAACCTGTACACAGCCCTCATATTTGTTTTAGAAAGAAGAAAAAATAAAAAGGTTAATGATGTTGAAACTGGCCTCAGTGTAGTGCTATTACTAAAGGGTGAGCAGACAGTACACTGAGCTCTCTAACAGTTGATTTCTGATCTTTTGAAAAATACCGAAACAAAATTAATAAAATTGAGAAAAGAAAACTTCAAATAAACTGAAACAACTTGTATCAATGTTCAGGTAAAGAGAATGAGAAATAATTATGTATATATGAGATACTTGACTGCCTTCTTCATGAATCACTGAAAAATCGCAAAATGCAAATTATTTAATTAAGTAGTTATACTGCAATCATGGCATTAACAAAGGGAATAATAAATATTTATTTATTAATAAAATACTTGCCTTTTTCATGCTTGGAAACCACTGTTTGTTAATAAACCAGTCACAGCTCCCAAAGTTGTTACAGAAATAATAAAAAATGAAAAGGTTAACAAATGTAAAAAAATATTATCATTTCATAGCAGATAAAACTAAAGAGCTGTGAATTAACAAATGACATATATTTCATGCCCCAAACCACTGCCAGTAGATCAACCACTAATCCAGTGCTAAAACTGTTTTCAGAACATATCAATAGAAAACCAGCATAAATAATGTTTTTTTGATAAATGCCATAATAGTCAAAGGCTTTAAAAAAAATACAACTCCCAGGCCAGCTGAAATGTGATTTATTTTACAGTATGCATTTAAAATACTATAAGTATTGACTAATATATAATAAAATAGTAAAATATGCAAGTGTGTGCAAGATTAATATAATAATGTAGTAATAATTTTTTATAAATGGGTTCTTTAAAATTAACTTTAAGAAAATTCTTACATAGTATATATTAAATGAAGCTGCCTAAAGTTTAAAATGATTAAAAACATTTCACAATCAACATTCAAATGAAAAATAAATCTAAAAAATAAATTTATAAAATAAATAAAAAAGAAATTTAAGAAAGAAAGAAATATATACATTACCTTTTTTCATGCTTAGTAAATACTGCTAGTAGTCCAGCAGAGTCCAAGCAGCTAATCCCACTTTGAATTCCCCTTGTCAATTTCAAGTTTTAGAAAATCAAGAAAGAAAAATGTTACTTATGAGTGAATAGAAAAATAATAATGTATTTATCACAGTCCAGTTCAGTACTTCAACACCAACTTTTGTTTCTGTACTGTTCTCCATCAGTTTAAGGAGTGAATCCCGACAGAACATAACTCACAAGTACTCTAGAAACATTGGTGTCTCCGCTACTGAATTCTTGTTGAGTAAAATAAAACCGTTCATTCACTGACTTCATCTTGTAACACGTTTGCCATTCTCATTCTCCTTGGGTGTAAGTTTGCAAATAAGTCAATTATTTTTTCTAGATCAAGGTGCATATCTCTGTGAGAATTCATCAATGCTAATCCATTTAGTCTGTCCTGGCCCATTGTATTCCTCAAATAGTTCTTCAAGTTCCTAAGAGTTGAGATTGACCTTTCACATGATGATGATGAAATGGGAATAGTTGCCAGAAGTTGCAGAATAGTGTAAATGTTAACAAAAGCTTGCCGGTCAATAACCTCCAGGGTACTGGTTACTCTGTCAGGTACATCTGCTCCTTTAGCCTGCTGTTCTTTCCACATTTGCTCCCATAACAGAAGTTCTGCATCGATGCCGGCAATGTTGGGAATGTCTTGTCTGTAATAGTCACAAAATTGTTGTATATTTTCTTTCCAAATCAAACTATTTTGTAGCATAACTGATGGAACTAAAAACAGTCCTTTGTAGCAAAGAAAAACTTCATCCTGAAATCTTGTATTAAGTTGCTGGAGGGAGTGATCGAGAAAAACTCTGGTAAGATTGATCCTGTAATACTCTTCAGGAGTTGCAGCCGGTGCATTGGGTCTGTGAACTTGTCTGCCAACAGTCCTAGGTTTACTTGGTTCCACTGAAACACTTCTTGCTACATTAACTGCTTCTTCATAGAGTTGGTGGTGCCTTGCATCAATGTCATTCTGCATTTCTGTTAGTGCTGACTTTAAACTTGCAATCTCATCCTTTGCTTTCAGTAGATCTATTTCTTTCCTTTGTAGTTTTACTGTGAGTGGCCTAGTTAAAGCTAAAATATGTCTGACAATAACAAGTACAATGATGAAAGGGAAAGTGAGCATAGATTTTAACAAGCTCGATGCATCGTTACTGCTGCTAGCATTCCAGCCTCCCATTGTTGTGTTCTCATCTATCTGCACATCTCTCTTCGCATAAATGTCTTCTAATAAAGAAGCAACTGGCAAAAAAAGTTCCACAATTCTGTCCATACCATCAATTCTTTCAATCCATCTTGTCCGACACACATCTATCAAAACAAAGTGATTATTATTAGGCAGCAGTTCTCGAATTTTGGCCATCAGGCATTGCTGTCGTTTTGGTGAATTGTGGAAAAAATCGGAAAGTGCTTTTACACCAGTCATCATGTCTCTCACAAGTGGCAAAGAACAAGTATCAGCAACACAAAGATTGAGGCGATGATTCATGCAGTGTACATAAATTGCTTTGGGGTGTTCTACGGTAATTAGAGCGGAAGCTCCATTTAGTCGGCCAGCCATGTTTCCTGCACCATCATAACATTGTCCACGACAGTCATCCATTGATAATCCTAAATCCTCCACAGCACTAAGAATACGGTTCTTGATTGCCACTCCCGCTGTTCCTTCTTCACAAAGTTGAAAGCCAACAAACTCTTCTCGAATTGTTTTCGTAGAATCCACAAATCTGATTACAACGGAAAGATGCTCTTTGTTGGATATATCTGCTGCTTCGTCCGCTAAAATTGAAAAATACTTGCTTTCCCTAATTTCACACGACAAATTGTTATTAATATACTTTCCGACTGTTGTGATCATTTCGTTCTGGATAGTTTTAGAAATATACGTCGCATTTCTTGGTGCAGTTTCGAGGTGCTCTTCTAATCTTCGATCTCCGGCGTCAACACGAAAAGCTAGCAATGCTTGAAAAATGCCTGGTAGATTTGCATTCCTTGGATCGTCGTCTCGGCGGCCTCTCAAAGCGACGTTATTCTGACCACATACAATCACAGTTTTAAACAAAGATGACATAATTTCTCGGTTTTTTGAAATTTGCTGTCGCAACACATTATTCAGCTGCTGATCAACTGGAACGGTTTGGTTTCGCATTGTTCTCAGGAAATTACTCATTGCAATAACTGATGAATTATGCGCTTGACATTTTCCGTTTGAATGACTCACAAATCGGCTTACGGCGGTTGTCCAAAATGTTAATGGCGACCTCACTAACTTGTCCAGTTTTGTAGTAATTCGACCACATTCCCTCGCAAAAAATACACATGGCAAACAAAATACTCCGTCTAGATATTTAGAATAAACCAACCAAGGAAACTGCTGAAGCCAAGCTACATTAAACTTTCTAGATCTCCTGCGACCCTCGATCGATTTGGGAAATTCAAAGTGGGGATCGCCGAGTGGACTCCACACATTCTCGATGAATTCTTGCTTTCTTGGGGCTGAAAAAGAACTAATATCGTTAAACACAACACCAATATCAAAAGGAGAGCAGGCCTCCTTTCGAAAAATAGGTTTTCCGCGACCAATTTCATTTCCAAGCACAGCCATTCTCATAAACTCTCGGTGAAAAGAGAAGGCCGAGAAAGCGGCCTTTGGCCTATATATACGATCCTCACTAGTTCCGACTAGTGCCAAATTAATTTCTAGCCAATAGGAAGCGACCCGACTAGTGCCAAAAATTATTTTCAGCCAATAGAAAACGACTGCCACTAGTGCCAAAATAACAAATGGCTGTTGCTAGACAACCGACTAATGCACAGCAGTTTTGACTGGTGCACAGCAGCGCACAAGGGCCGACCCGCCGAAACAATTGAAATTTGCTCTCAAAAAACATTTTTTTCCGGAAAACGCTCAAAAATGCCAACTAAAAAGGTCGAAATCCTAAGAACTAAGTTATAGTCAAAAGTAAATTTTGGTTTAAAGAGAAAAGAAACAGATCTTTGTCTTTAAAAGCCGCTTCTTTAATTTTGTCTATTAGTATTATTTCTTTCAACTGAAAATTTTGACTAGTGCCAAAGCATCAGTGGTACTAGTCTGGATCCACCCCTGGTCTTATAAAGAGTGAATTTATCGTTAAATTTTAAGTAATACGGTCTCTTGAGGTTACCGTGTTTCTTAACTTATTGTGAAGAAATTGTTTAAACGATCTGAGACATGTACTGCGACTTAAGTCGACAATAAACGTTATTGGTAAGCCGCTTTGATAAACGTGCTGACAGAGATTATACGCTAAAGCACGGAAATTTTATCGGTAATTCTATAAATAATTGCTAGTATATGGGACTGTTTGTAATAATCTAACTGAAAATATTGTGGCTGAACAGTAGGTAAAGGTAAATCAAATATAAATGTTTCTTCAATGATAAGATATCCTGCTAATCTAATTAAGGTAACTATGTTATTTGTTTCCCAAGAAATAGGAAGCTGATTTTCTACTGCATCCAAGAATAAGTTCATATTTTCATTATTTTCAATAGTTTCAATTGAGTGTTTTACATTGCATTGTCTACAAGACGAAATTGAGCTAGCAGCGTTCACATAGGGTTTGATAAAGTCGCTTATAGAATATAGAGTATTTGAAACTTGAACTGAAAGTGTTCGTCTGAAATTCTAAGATGGAACTTGTAAAGTGTTAGCCATTTAATGTTTGCAGTTCTATAGCTTCAGCTGGTTTGGCTTTTGTCGAGTATTTAACGTGCTTTGGTCACTTTGGTTTCTGACACGATTTACAAACTTTGTCTGGACATTGTGATGTAAATCTGGTTTTGCAGATGTAGTAAAGTACATGACCGGTGTACGTTAGAATGTTTATTTCAATAGTAGATAGGTGCTCTATTGTACAGAGAGAGTTATGTTTGCTATCTCTGGTACTGACATTAAAATTTTGAGTTCCAAATGGTTTGAATATTCATAATCGACCATTGGTAGGGCCAGAATTGCTGTTTAAGAACTTTAACTGTCATTTGCATGTCCGCATCTTTTTCCAATTCAAAAGGTAATCTGTCAGTTATAAACTGAGGAAAATCGGAGAGACCAATAAGTGTTTTTGTGAAAAATGTGAAATTTGAGATAATACATTTTGTATTTCCAAAAAACGAAGTAGTGCACTGAAAACACGGTCGTCTTCAGCCGAGTATTTTGAGGTAAATTCTATAAGAAGAACTTGGTTACAATCTGCAGTATTAGCGAATTCATCGAGTTTAATTTGCCAAGACCTGAAAGTTTTATCTATAGTTTCAAATCGATTGAGTATATAATTTGGTTGTGGCTTCATCGGTAGTTTTAACGAGATAAACAACTTTGTCATTAACTTCATGAATCAAATTTTGTTTCAATGTTGTTGCTCTTAGCATTGATCAAAGTGCTTTTGAGGTGTACTACATGGTTAGGTTCACACTTGTGGCATGTCCATTGGTATCTCTTTCCAAATAATCCGAAAAATCCGGCATGACACATCCAAGATCTATGTTGCCAATATTTGGCTGTGAGCCATACCCTTTCATTATGTGTGAAACCAGTGCAATATTTTAGAGCTCAAACCTTGCACTCTTTGAGCGAGCTTTTGATTCCCGTGGGGGCACAACATTTGGGCAGGAAGGCCTGTTTTATATGTGTAAAATCGTGGAAAATAGGATGTGCATTCAATAAGGTTAGAAAAGCTTTGAAGTGAAAGACGGCGAATTACTTTTGGAATTTCACGAGCCGATGTCAGAATTTGGTTGAAAAAACTGGCCTGAAAATGTGAGCAACAATGGTTTGATAAAGGTGAAAACGAACTCATTGGCAATGGAGCCATTTGAAAAACTAAATTAACTAGTTTTCTGTCTCCATAGAAAAGCAGTGGACGTGCGTTGTGTCATCATTTTGTGCAAAGTTAGTAGATGATGCTATCAGCATATATAGCATTAGTAGCAGAAGCATGGTTATAAGTGGATTCCCTAGCTTTACCTCTGGAGCTCCTAATATATAATTTTAAAACGAAAACTATCCATTACACGTTGATAATCAAGTCCGTCTCTAATACGTTCCAATATCGGAAGCCTTGTTAAAATGCATTTGCGATAACTGTGGTAAAGTAAATACTGCCCTCTAGTATTTTAGTGTATGCCATCATGACATAGTATTAAATTAAATGGTTTGTGTAGAGTGCGATGCTGCCAGAACATAGCACCAGGGATGAGCTTTAACGTTGACAATTTGTTAACAATTTGTTAGTGTTAAAAACTTTCTTATTGTAGGCTGGCTCAAGTGAGGGGAGATTTGCTCGGGGGAGCATTTGGCATATTATCGTTAAAGGAATGCCACATTCATTTCTCAGCTTGCGAATTAAATATGTAACGTCCTCATTTAGACTTTCCGGGGTATACGATATAATGTGCAAACCTCTTTCACCAAATTAGAAAGGAAGTTCTTTCCTCTGTCTGAAAAAAGTATTCGAGGGGCTCCATGCCTGGAGATGACTTCATCAACTAAGAGGTGTGCAGTGATATCAACTGCAAACGCCTAATCCCCTTTAGTCAGATAGTCAGTAAAAACAACCACGTATCTGTTGTTGGAGTGTGTTTGTCGTAACGGCCCAACACAGTCCATTCCTACTCTTTCAAATGCTGATTGAACTGGGATTGATAATAATTGCGCTTTATGGCGATTGCGAGGTGTTTTCTTTGTTTGGCAGTTGATGCAAGACTAGACCAGTAGCGCTCTCTGACTTTCTCATAAGTTTCATGAGTGCCAAAATGACCAGCGGTCACATCGTCATGGCAACTCTTTAAAATCTCATAATGTAAACATGCTAGAATAACTAATTGTGAAGACCCCCTTTTTCGATTGTGGTTTAAGTGGTATAGAAGGTAATCATTGCCTAAGTAAAAAATATCACTTGTGAGCAAAATAGTTCTCGCTCTAGTATTGTTCCTCGGAAGTTATTCGTTTGAGGTAAGAAATCATATCAGTTAAATTAGTATCCTTTCGTTGCATATCATAAAGTTTGTAAGTTTGTACTCCCAGACAGTCTAAAGCATTCAACATGCATTTGCCGTATGAGAGTCCAGAAAGTCTGTCAGCATTTCCATTTGAATTTACAGCTCGGTGTTGAACTTCAAAATCATATTGCTGTATAAGCAACGCCAGCGTGCTAGTCTGCCTGTAGGCTTTTTAACACTCATTAGCTACTTTGGGGCGTGATGGTCAGTGTGAACGACAAAATGTCGCCCATGTAGATATGGTAAATAATGCTTAAGTGCCTGAACAATTGCGAGTGATTCGCACACTGTGGCACTGTAGTTCTTTTCGGTTCAGGACCTCCATATGCGATGGCAACTTCATTGCCGTCGTGAAATTGTCCAAGAGTCATACCAATAGCATCAGACTAGCATCAGTATAAACACGAAAAGGTAGAGTAAAATCTTCCACAAAAAGACGGTAATAAGTGGCAAGACGAAGAAAATTTCGGAATGGGAAATTCTTACACTGCTTTACTTTTTCTAGAATTTTGTCGAATACCTTTAGCCAATACAATGTGTTTTGAGCAAAGAAGTTATTAGGTGCGTTACACAATCCAAAAAATTAAGACATTGAAGTGAATTAAACATTCATGAGTTATGAAAGTGGTTTTCTCCTTTGAGGAAGGATCCATTCCAGTCTGCCAGTAACCTGATTTCAGGTCTAAAGTAGTGAAAAAAATTGTTCCACCTAAAGCATTGAATATGTCATCGATTCGAGGTAACGGATAAGAATCTTTCTTTGTACTTTCATTTAGTTTTCAATAATCAATGCAAAATCGAAACGACGAGTCTCATTTTTTAACTAAAACAACGGGAAAATCTCATGGTGAAGTAAATGGTTCAATAACATCGTCGTTGAGCATTTCTTGAATTTCTCTTTCAATTTCTTTTCGATTTTCTAGACTAGTGCAGCAAGGTCGCATTCTAATCGGTGCATGATCTCCTATATCAATTGTATGTCGAACAATATTTGTTCTGCCTAATTCTGAAGATGAAAAGGCAAAATAATCTACATTTTCTACGGAGATCAAAAAACAGTTTGTTTGCTTGCATCTAAATGCGAAGTTTTTTCCTGACAAAAGTCTGCGTGGTTACTCTTGTGAGATTGAGAAATTGTTGCGTTGAGAAAATCAGATTTAATTTCTTTGTTTGGTTCGTCCTGAAACTCGAAAATAGCAACATCTTCGTCCAAAATGGTAGAGGTTGCTAATTTCGCTCTTTGAAATCCCGGGTGTCGGGTATAACTTCTTGATACTGGCTCGTTGAAGGTACGACTATCTTTTGGGCATTGGCGTCGTTATTTGGGTTATTGTTTGTTTTGCTACTTATTGTAAACTTTTTCACGTCCCTTCCTAACTTTAATGGGCTTCTAAGGGCTTTCCCTTTTTTAAAAACCAAGGTATTACATCCGGACGCTAATTGCAGTTTGTTCTTTTAACGAGGAATCAATTTCCATTATTCCATTTACGCGTGCAGCTATTTCTACATCTTTTCACTTTCCTCAAACTACTGCCATTAGAATTGACAGATGTTTTCCCATTACCAGTGAAACTAATATCGCTGACCTCTTTGTTAAATTCATTGTCGCAAAAATTTGTTGTCGTTTCCTGCATATGGGTTTTTAATGGATTTGCTTTTGACGGGGTCCGATTTTCCCAAGCACAATGTTTTTGAAAAGTGTGAACTTTGGAACGAATAGAGCATTGAAAATGAGGCAGACCTTGTTTCCCCACAAAACTACGAACTTGATTAGGAGCAATAGACGAGCATTCGAGGCTCCCAGTTGATTTTCATAAGGAAGGCTGCTGGGAGCCTTCCTCAGTTTTCTAAAATTGCTTTACTGGCAGCTTATTAAATCTGCGCTGGTTTTGATTTGGAATCCAGGGGTCACCAGCAGCTTTCCTGTTACAACTGGAAGCTGTATGCCTAAGTATGCCACAGTTAAAACATCGCGGCGTTCCGAATCGCGATCGTTTCAATGAGCTCATTTCCCTTTGCATCACTTGAACATCTTTTTGCATTTAAGGAGTATGGCCAAAGATTATCTCAGCAGCCAAGAACTTGTTTTTCTCCTCATCCCTCAGGACATAAGGAGAAGAAACATCATTCTTTGTAAATGTTAGCTGCACACATGTGTGATGAAGTGGCAATACACTGCCATGCATCGTTTTTTTGTTTGGGAAATGATAACCTGTCGCAAGAATTTTTCCATCTTCGTATTGTGCTAGTAGTTGATTTTCGGTAGTGAGTGTTGCTAATGGTGTCGGGGTGGATACTGGTGCATGTATAATATCTGTCAGTAACAGTTGGTGCTGATGATGGAGTAATTATGGTGGGGATGGTTAATGTTGAAGTTCTATTGACTGTGGTTGCATTGTTTGGAGCTAACCGTCCAGTGAGTGTGACTGGAAATGCTGATGCAAACGAAATAGTGACAGTCGCGTTTTGTACGCGGTAATGGATCAGATTGCTGGCAGAAAAAAAAATAAAAAAAGAAAATTTGTTGTTGGGGTAGTCTGCCGGCAAAAGCCCCTTTTTGATATAGAAATAGCAACAAAAATGGTTTATAAGACATGAACGTCTGGATAAATTGAATCTTTCAGCCAACGGACGCGAGCAACAGCTTTCGCTACGTTGTGTGAATCGCACCCCAGTTCCATTACATGAGGACAGCTTGAGTAGGGAGGTTGTGATGTTGGTTACGAGGATTAGAAAACTCCTTTGATCCACTAGCGAAGGGTTTAATCTGGTTAAAAGCAATTTCGTTGTTCATAGCATGGTAGATGCTCAATTGCAATACATCACGAGACACCATTATCCTAAACCAAAGGAAATAAACTGCTCAGAAATTATCATCTTTTATTAACATGTCAATCCTCAAGCAAGAAAATTGACCACAAACGCGGTATAAACTGTTTTGCTTGTTGGTGAACTCTCATAACACATCTGACACGCCATAAGTCGCTTATTGAAAGTAACCATAGGCGAAGACGACACAGAACTGTTTGTTTTCAAAAAAACTAATTTAATTTGTGTGCTTTCACGATTGCATATTTTATGTCATTAGACAAAAGAGGTCAAAAAAGGTTTGTTCAGAGTCGTCTCATGTTTAATTTTTCTTTGTTTGTCACATTTTATTCAAAATGACAACTATCAAGCGTCACGAAAATTTGCGTCAAAAACTAGTGGATTTCACAAGAGTCGCAACCTGTATGCTCAAGGCAGACGTTAAAAACACTAAGATAACACACAAATTAAGATAATGAAAATGGCAATGAAAATCTCTCGCTTCACAAACGTTGCAACGAAACAATTATTCCACTAAAGAGTTTGGTGATACAATCATACATTCCTTAGACAAGGGGCGAGGGAAGGGACGTAACATTTTGTTGACTGCGCCAGCCAATTATGACAAAACATTAATTCTGAAACCCCTGTGTTCTATTTAATGGCTTTGAAAATCTTGCCACTGGAACGTTCGCAGGGTTGCCGTGGAGCAAGCAGAAACAAGCGATATCAGGTGGAGTGGGCGTATAATTTCATGGCAAGACATGCTTCCCCAACTTGAGGGTGACAAGTGGAAGCGAGATGATTGAAGCTCGCTGGAAAACCTTTGGCTTTTTCCTGCAGCTAAGGCCTTCTGAAGCAAAAGATATTCCGCCATTCTTCAAGTGCTTTGATGGCAACTAGAGTGCATATCAAAAACGAATTATAGAAAATAGTTCTGTTTTTGTTGATGGAATAAATATTTTTCTTTTCCTGAGAAAAGTACGTATAATTACTATAGTGGTGGAAACTTTGCCAGCCGTACTATAATTGTAATCATTTCCTCACGTCGTCGACAAAAGTTCGTCAAATTATTTGCTTGTTTATGTTTATGTGTCCATGTATGTATGAGTGAGTATATCAAATATGGAATTGATGTAAATTATATTGTATACAAACGGTTGAAATACAGTTGACAGGCACATATTTAGTTACCATTTATTTACATGGACGCTATGATACGAAAAGAAAAAAATAAGATATTTTTTTGTACAACGTTAATATTTTAGTCGGCCTCCACAACTGCTAGTAATTTGGCAAAATCTCTTTGGCATAGTATCGATAATTATATTTATTGTTTCACTTTGAATGTTTTGCACTGTGGACTTGACCCTGTCAGGAAAGTTCTTCAAAACTTTTGCAGGTTATATTTTGCTTTGCTGCATCATTTTGTAATTTTGTGTTCAGCAAATGGAAGACGTTCCACTGGGGTTATGTCTGGCCTTCCTCCAGGAATACTGTTGATATGTTTAAGAGCGGCGTTCGCCTTTCTCTACTTATGCTGGTCGGGGAAATCAGCTAGTAACGGTAGAGCAACTCGCGAGAGATGAATCCAACGAGAATGTACTTTTATTCTTCTATGCTTGATGCGTACAGCGTAATCGTAGTTGTAGTTGTGATTCTGAATTGTGAATTGTTATTGTGTACAGCGTTTTTCCTACGTCCTTATTTATAGGCTGATAGTGTTAACACCTATACATAAATTACTAATTTCTGTTTGACTTTCT
>JAODFW020216728.1:0-12494 GCA_027575235.2 Palythoa mutuki | reverse complement strand
ACGAGGCCGGTCCATCACACGTAATTATCTCTCAAGCAGTAGGCCTCTAAACTAAGTTCTTTTCTATCAATAGTTTTTAACTAAACTATTAAATTATTACTTAGTAAGCCGGAATTTCTGCTGTTAAGAGCTATTTTCCTGATATACATGCAAGCGGAAGGAAAACTTTCTTTTCTGACTAAAGATAGCTTGTCCGTTAAACATTTAATTTAAATGGTTTATATCGTGGTAAATACAGTTTAAAATAAACTAAGAGTGTCTCAACTTTTGCACCAATGGATAAAGCTTGAAAAGTTGATGAATTAAATGTACATTCCGTTCAAAAAAATCAGTTGTTGAAGGTTTTGTATGTTTCAGTTTTCCGCACTCGTCACGGAAGGAGCTAATCAATTGTGTGTTTCTTTCGTCAAAAGACTTTGCTAAATGAAAAAGTGTTTTTTTATAATCTTCAACAACTCGAAATTTTTATAGTGTTTACAAAATAGTTTCACTTTGAATTTTTGTTCGGGTAAGCAACAATTCGTTTGAAAACACTTAAAAACATTTTATATGTACAATCCAAGTTCTTAAAATGCATGTAGATATATATTTATATAATCGGTTTTTCTTAGACGTTTTCTAATCTCGCTTTGCCTGCCTTCGTGGTTAAGGAAACTGCGATTTTCGCAGTACTAAGGAATGGTGTTTTCCTTTTTAAAAGTTTACAGTCTGAGGCCACTTAATAGTATAGTTTTCTTGTAATGTAGCATCAATTTTTCCTGACTTTATACTGAGTTCGGGAGTTACTTCTTTGTAGTCTCTATATTCCATCACTGCTTTTCGCCTTGGTTTTGTTTATAGGTAATCTAGACTGACTTCCCTGGTATTCTTGAAATAACATAAACGCGCCATATCACCTCCTGGCGTCCTTGACCGATGCACTCATTTGCCCATCTCTAATGAGTCACTTATGTTAATGAAGAGATAAGTGCTCGCAGCACGACTCCAATGAATGACAGTAATTAGTTTAACAAGCATTGTTCCTAAGTCATTTCTAATCAGTCTGTTTGATTGATACCTTGTGATATTGAAGCTGACTTGCACATAACACAAGAAGATTGCTCATTCTCAAATGTTCGTACTTTGAAGTTACATTAGGGCAAGATGTGTGTAGCCGTCACGTTTTGCCGAAACAAGTGAACACAATAATGTCGGTGCTGTTTAGAGCGTGAGAGCGACGCCAGAGACAGAATTCTTAGATGCATTCCTGTTAAGTGAGGCATGAGAAGACGCAAAAAGAGTTGTCACTCTGTCAACCTATAAAATAGCTTGTGATTCATTGCAAGGACGAAGTCACGGCATGTTCCTATTCCACAGCAGTTTTCTCCTGGTCTACAGTTTGACATTGACTGAGCTTAAATATGTTCAAAATGACTTTACATACTGCCAAATGGGATAGATTTTTCTCAAAATTTCAGCATACCAGTGTATGCCTTCAGAGCGGTTTTCCACCCATTTCATTACACTTGGTAGAGTGTTTAACAAAACTCGCACTGGTGTAAAACACCAATGTGCCAGTTCGTGATTAACTACTGCGTAGCACGAACACAAAATATCGTCAACGAAAATATTTCCTTGCTCAGTCAAAGGTGCATAAACACCAGTGTTTGTTTTTCGTATGACTTTGGTGACGCGACAAGCTGTGAGGTTTTTACCGTTCGTGCCATTGCTGATATAAACAAAATCTCCTGCTTGAATGTCTTTAGCAAAAACGACACTCCCCCGCCGCGCTTGTTTGTTCATTTGATAGATTAAGTGCGTTCCGGTAATGGCGAGTTTCCTTTGCGGCTCTTCTGTTTCAATTAGCACAAAGTCCACGGAGAATTCAGGTCTGTAGTCTAGAAATAACATTACGGGACTGAAAACCAAGTTGCCATCTTTATCAATGCTCTGCACTCTGTCTCCCGCCCTTAGTTCAGCCATGCTGACTCTTTTGCCATTTTCGAGCAAAACAGAAGCTTGTCCATGAAAACATCCTGTTGTCTCTTCTTCTCCCGCTTTATCTGCAGAAAAAATTAAAAGAAGTCTTACTTCTTAGACATGTATTCATAGGGGGGCATCGGCTCATTGCACGTCTGGGAGAAGATTAATGGTTTACACAATAGCCAGACAAAATTAATGTACCGCCAACTCACATGAAGGCATGCGAGCAAGACAGGATTACAATTAAATCGTAAGTGTTTCTGTTGTCACGACGACGTAATTTTGTGTCATGTTTTGTACACCCGGCAAAGAAAGGCTCTAGTACTCGAACTTTTGCGAAAATCTTTGGAAAAATAACAAAATTTTTTAAAGAATATTAACAGTTGGAAAATTTCATAATCTTATCTAGCACTAGATAGGGGTAAGCGCCCCGCCCCTATGTTTTGTAAGTTCAACAAGGGCAGTCACTTATACGTTAGATATCTGATTAGATAATTGTATTATTATTATTATTATTATCGTAACGCGTAGCACTTCATTTCTTTTAAGTACGTCTAGTCTACGTAACTTGAATTACTCTAGGTTTCGATAAAGAGCGCTGCAAACCACAGCTTTATTTTGAAGTGTATGATTTTGCATTAAATGGTATTCTGAAGACTGAAATGAATAAGACAATAAAAATTAACAACCAAATAAAAAACTGAGAGCAGATGGTCCAAACATTTACATGAGAGATAAGACGCAGTTACGATGTTATCATAGTCGGTATCTCCATTACTTTTGGTATCATACATCTGTTATAATCACAGGCAAGGTTTCGCAGGTTTTGTAGAAATGAACGATTTGCGCAGATTCAGCCCTGACAAAAATTCAGTTACTAGCTTGTTGTTGATGCAACTTCTTGTGGAACAAATCTCGTACTCTGAAAAAGATACAGATTAAATTCGTTTTCTTATCTTTAAATCTAGTAGTAGCTATTTCTATTTTAACATTGTACCTGTCTTGACGGATGCGTGGATATGACTCTCCCAACCGTAATACACCCAGTCGAAGCCAGCTTGGTACGCCAGTCTGCCAAGCATTCCATACTTTCTTCTGTCTTTATCAGAAGTAGTTATATCAACTGCTCGGCCTTCGTAGTGCAACGAATTCTTGTCATGTTTTTTACTTCTTCCATCTGAATATGCCTCGATTACTCGAAGTTGCACATTTGGCCATAACTGTTTGACTTTGTCCGCTAGATTTTTAAGTTTTTCACTGCAGCGCTAAAAAGCAATTATACTAATGAGTGACTCAATTCAAAAGCGATTCAAAACAGCCATTACTAAAATAAATACGCGCAAGTTTAGGTATGTCTAGAAAACAAACAATGCATTCTTTAAAACTGAATATTGGAATGAAACGTTTTTTTATCCGTTTTCATATTATCCAACAAAGCACAAAAAAGTTCGTATTTCTTGTAAAAATGTTCTTGAATACGCTACTCGATATCACATCAACGCCGAAGTGTTTTAAATTGAAGTTTGGTTCAACTTGGAACGAAGGGAAAGAATTGTTCCTCATCATTCAAAGAAACGCATTCGCTAAAACGTATCAGAGTAGACAAGCAAAAGGAACTTAAGTTGAACTTAGTTTTAGGAACAGAACTTTTTCAGCATTTAAAAGTAATTAACTTACATAAAAGATAAGAATTCAGCTCACACAATCAATGATTCTTATGATGTTCTATCAAAATGCAAATTTTGCCCTTACCTTTGTCATTCTGCGATCGTCTTCGTTCTTGTCGCCTTTGAAAATAATGTCTGGACTATAGTTTCCAACTAAAGCCTTGAATGCCGGACTTCCTCTCCTAACTCGACCAATTGAGCGCCCACTGGCGATATTGGAATTCTCTTTCTGGTCAGGAAACTTTTCATATAAACGCAAAGCGAATCGAGGATTTCTTCGCCCATGTCTCCTCGATCCTGGACCACAGGATAATGACGATCCTGCTAATAACAGAAGTATAAAGAGACAGAGCATTGCGCTCGTGGAATTAAACGTTTTACAGCTCCGTCCCCGTTTTCTTTCTTGGCGGCTTTTCATAGCTGCTAATGTGTTAATGAACGATGACAAATGTTGGTAATTGCTGCTAAATGCAGTTAAACTGTCGCCGTGTTCGCTTAGAAACTTTGGTTGCAAGTCTCCGTTCTCCGCTTTATCGTAATCCCTTACAACAACGCTGAGCATTCACTCTGTGACTCTGTTGCCTTGCAGCTCCGAGCGGTCTCTTTTGACGACCCGGTTTGTTTCAAAAACTCTTGTGGATAAAAGAATTTAAAAGACAATAAAATAAAGTAAACAAAGTGGGTAGCTCTGGTTTGAATCACTCTGGAAAGTTCAAAGTCATCTGATCAGGTGAACAAACAAGGTGACACTAACGAAATATGCAACATGTACACAACTGTCAAACCCTTGTAATGAAGACATCGAGGAATGGCATTTTACAACAAACCACTTGTCTCTAATATCCATTCTATGTGTACTCTGTTGCTCGTGTGTAAGACTGATGTCCCCTAAGGCTGTGAATTGCCCCCTGGTGAACCAGTTATCTTGAGCACCGTTTCGATCAATCTCGCCCTTGACCGCAGCTCCTCCTCTGTAAAAAAACGAAAAACCCCCATGCAGTTACATTAAATGTATAAACTAATGGTATCCTACAAAGACGATAGTTAAAGACCCCATAAAAATAACCGTTACATACGAATCTAGAAGCAAAAAAGATTGTTTATAGATAAAACTCGTTCACGGTTGTTGTACGCTTGATAACGAAACCCCGTCAAAATTCTTGCTCCACTTTCTCTAACCATCAAGATGTGTATCACTCACAAACTAATGTTATCAGTAAAATAAACAATTTATTATCGTCTTGTTTCTGGTTTTCCCACCGTGAAACCGACTTTGATCAGATCTTCGAGAACGTTGTTTCTGTATAGTATTTCTATGTTTTAAAAATAAATGTATATTTTAAAACGAAACACTTAACCCCCATGGAAGTTTCCTTTTTCGTTTAATATTTCCGAATCGTGGAAAAAATTTAATTCTAGGCTGTAAACTTGACAAAAGCGGAACCCGTACTGCAAACTCCTTGTGACAAATTACAGGCGACGCCCATCTATAATAGCTGTCAATTGACTTCTGTGGTCTTTTTCACGCAAGAAAATCCATTTAAAAGGCAAAGCCAGTATTCGAATGCCTGTTTTTTTTTTTTTTTTTTTTTTTTTTTTTTTTTTTTTTTTTTTTTTTTTTTTTTTTTTTTTTTTTTTTGGTTTTCGATTATTTTTAGCCATCAAATTAATAGCTTCATTGAATTGTCAACGCCTTAGATGTGGAAAGGACGTGACATTCTGCGGTTGTTTGGTAGGTATTTAAGATCGAACTCAATATCGCGTTAAGTTATATAAAAAACACTTCTCCTTTTAAGGAGCTTTATATATGTGTAGGTACAAGCTATTCAGTAGCTTCGAATGAACTAGAAAGTTTTAGTTTATTATTTTTATACCATTTAGTACTGTCTAGTAATTACTTAGCTGAGTAGTTCGTTTAAAAAATCTGACCTTTCCTGTTTGACAAGGTGGATATTTTGTGAATCTTAGAATACCACTAGTAACATTCCAAATAAAGTATGATGCATGACTTTTTGTTAATCATGCATACTACTAGTGCGTATTTATTCCAATGTGTTAATGGAATTACTAAATGATGCCCATCCGTTGAGAACTATTTCCGAGATAGCAAAAAAAAAAAATCACTGACTGATGTTTTGTGTATTTCGAGTTGAGTGCGGAGTCTGCCAACTATTACTACACCACACAGCCGTGATTGGCGAGAGCGAAAGTTAATTTTGTTAAAAGAAAATACTTTTTTAGTTTATTAAACTGGGTACAGATTTGATTTGAGCCAGTCTTAGGTAAACTGCAAGCATAACTAGTAACAAGATAATTTCTTCTCGCAATAAATCTGTTAAAAAATTGCAGATATGTGATGGAAAATAGAAAAAATTCTCAGATGTCGGTTGACCAAAGAAGAAAGATTTGGATTGCGTTTAAAAAGGGTCCGACGAGCGCTGTCGGTAAATCAGTTTTACTCGTACACTCTGTTCTGTTCAATATCCGCGGCTGTAATCCATCCATTGCGGTTAATTTCATGAAATAAAATAGAACCAAATTTAATTTAATGCGACTATAAACAAGCCGAAATAATAATGTTGCGGTTCTTTGCCCGGGTGAACAATCTCTGTGGTCTATTTTCCCCAACTTGGGTAAAAGCCTGTCACGTACATTTCTATGTAAATCTCCTTCAGTCCTTCAGTATCGTCCAATAATAACTCTCATTAACTGCATAAAGTTTAAATATATATGGACCCGACTAGAGCGTTCTGAGATTTGGCATTACAATATACGCTTTTTTTATAAGAACAACTTTATAAATTTGCCAAAATTTAAGAACAATTTAAGAACAAGCTCAGGCTGAGGCTTGATAACTGGGAAAATTTTTGTGGTAGAAAATTGATTCACTGTAAAGACTGCTCAACAAACAATGAAGGTAGTTCGCCTCTAAATTCAGCCGTACAATACATGTGTGGCGCAAGGCGTTCTATTTTCCAATACCTTAGTTTTATTTTGATTTTTCTTGATTAAAAACCGCTCACAGAAATAAGAACAAATTGATGCTGAAATCGCCAAAAAACTAAGAACAATGAGCCTCGCCAAAATTTACTGGTTCGTATAAAAAAAGGGTGTATATGTTTGTACTGGGTTTTAAAGCTCTTGTCTTGATAACAGGATCATGGTAGATGCTAATTGCGTTCACGGCAAGATGTTTTTTTCAGAAGTGAAAGAAATTATAGTTACTTCACTTCTTTTAGTAACAGCAAAAATATAAAAGTAAAAAGAAAAGGTGGGTAAATCTTTGAGGGTTAAGAATGAAGTGAAAAAGAAAAAATAAAGTAAGTAAGAACTAATTGAGTGTGTTAAAAAAAGTAAACTAATTTACCACTGGTTTAACTAGTTTAATTTTTCATTATTATTGTTATATTTTTTAATCCTTTTAGTTTTTAGTTTAAATCTTTACTGACGAACGTGCCCTCACGTGAAACGACCAGTTATAATTATCATGCACGTACAAAGAGATTGAATGAAGATTTTCGATATTAAGCACGAGACATAAACCGCAGGCATTCGGTATGCATAATCGGAACTACGTCAACTTCAATTAATATAAAGCATCAATTAATAAAAGTTAAAGGGAAACCATTTTGTTACACAGTTAGATTAGTAGTATAGTTTTCGGTTATTACTGACCGCTACCTAACGTATTCTGACTGTACCTCTACATCGCTTCAATAAACAGGTACAATTTGCAAAGTATGAAAGTGGGAACTTGCTAAAAAATTTAACAAGTGCTGGAGTCTTCAAATCAGCATGATCCAAGCTTAACTATAGCAGGAACTTTGAAAACCTCTTAATACGATTAATGTCGCAAAGATAAAATCTTATTGAGATAAATGACGTTAGAAATCATCTTATAGATTTTAAAAATTGCTGTCTCCGATCATTGTCTTTTCAGAAAAGGCAATCTTACTCACACGCCTTTTTCCACTTTAAAGTTGTAATGTCTCTTAAAATCTATTCCGGTTTTTTTATTTAAAGGTATTTCTGATTGCATTTGCACCGGAAGAGCTATTTACAGGCCTTTGATTACGACCAATATGCAGTTCTTGAAACTTATATGAATGTTGGAGTCACTTGTTTTTTAAAATTGATTTCCAACGATGTCATTTTGTGATGTTAATCGTAAAATATAGATAAAAAATTATAAATTGGAGTCTTGTTTTCAAAGCTATAACAAGTTAAACAATAACAACAACAACATCAACAATAGCAATAATTAGAATAACAACAACACGTAAAATATCACCGCGTAACATAATTATCCGGGGTCATTAAGAAACTATTAACGGTTCCAGAGGTACAAAGTTGGTGAATAAACCAGTCTTGTGTCCAAATTAATAGTATTGCTGTCAATATCAATTTATGTGAGACAATTCGGTTGACTTGCACTCCACAGCGCAAAGAAATTCCACTCAGTTACAGCACGTTTAATTTATTAGTAAGTTTACATGCTAAGAATTTCCTAAAATAAAAATAATTTGGCAATTATAGCTATTTTTGACACTGGTAGAAAATAAACGTTAACTTCTTCATGTAAAAAAAATAGTTATGAAGAAAAAATATGTCATTTATAATTTATAGCCTTGCTTCCTCACACTTCAATTAAGTTCACAGTATGTAAAAAGAACGTGATTAACACCTCGGGACAAGGCAGCTATACGTTTTTTTAATAAGAACATATATTGAAATGTTAGAAGAATATTGAGGCTTAAATTGGCCAAGATTTAAGAACAATTTGATAACAAAATCACACTGAGGCTTTTTTTTGTTTAAAGACTAAATTTTTATCTTAAATGTATTTGAAAAACAATAACATATATAGATTTAGGCACTGTCTAAATAAAAAAGAAACTCTGTAACCAACTGTTTTGCAACGGATCCCCTGTGGTAAGCGCACACTTATGAACTCGAGAATATACTCTATCAGTTGCTCCGCGAGAGCTCCGATAATAAAATATTGCTTAAAAAATCTTCAGAGAATTACCATCAAACGGTGTTAGTATAAAAATCATTGAAATGGAATAATGAAGGAACGTTTTTAAAAATCCTACCATACTGTCTGTTACCACTCCAAGTTTGAAAGGTTGATGGAAAATAGAGAGTCCGGCAGTAACTTTCTAAACTTCTAAGCACTTTTATGCAAGGTGTAGGCTTTTATAACTCGTTGTGTCTTCAAAAGATACTAATAAACAATTGCAATTTACATGTCGATTTACGTAAGTAAATTCTTGACAATTTAATTGAAAGAACCACGTTTCTTTCATTGTTAGCGTAACCCACGCCCCATGGAGAAAAACAATTTTCAACTCTTCACTATTTTTGCTGCCTTTCTGTTATTTTTAGGAAGCGCTGTGCTATTTTTATTTTACAAAAGAAAGAAAAGCTATTTTTATTTCACAAACTCGTGTCAAACTTAACCCTTAAAGTATACTGCTAAAAGCAATTTCACATGAGTCAAGAATATTCTAACTTTTAAACCCCTGCATGAAACCTTACAAAATGACCATTTTGTTTGTCTTTAAAAGTGTTCTAACAAATTCTAAAGTTGTCAAGTTTAAAAATAAAACTGCGATATTGACTTTTAAAAACTTAGCAGGAAAAGGGATAAAACACAAAATAACCAGCAGAGTCATGTCTAAGAAACAACCTGCATTTAATTGTTTTGAGAGTTTTGTACATCACCAGCTTCCCACTTATTCATTTCACATTCCGACCTAGTGTAAGCATATGCTTGCCCTAACCTTGCAGGATGTAACATGTTTTCTCCCTCGTTCTTTTTCAAAAGTTGTTTTGCTATACTACAGGATTGATTATTGTAAAGATCAGGCTCATTCAAATAAATGTCTTATAAACTTGAGTAGTTGTTTTGCTCAAGGCGATATACGGTATCAACAGACAAGTTTGTAAACATTATTTAGAGTAATCTGTTACAGCTTACGTAAAGCCACAATGTTTTTGATAGTCAAAAACTCATTACCATAAATAAAGCAACATCGACAATAATTTAGTTATAACCAAGTGCAAAAATATCGTTTGTAATCAAAGTGTTAAAATTTGTATTGGTAAACGGAAGCCCAAAATAGCGTAGCAAATCTAGTTTTAGTATGTGGAGACATTTTTTAAAATTTCAAAATAGTTTAACTAGTAAAGGTTCTATCAGTTTAGCAATCAATTTATAAGATACTCGGCGATAAATATTTGTAATATTATATTATTATTAATGAGTGCAAACGGATTTTGAAATGATGTCACACGTCAAGTGATTATAAAACCTCACGATCACATTCTCGTGAAGCAGAAATTCGTGTGATAATCGAATGTGAATCTCAACCCAAATTTACACTTCCCATTTAGAATCGTATCCATTATAAAATAGTAAAATATTGCAACACAATTTTATGGTTTATTTTGTCAATTAAAAGAAGAAAAATTGTGTAACTGTGCTTTTTCTGTTGAACTTAAATAGCTTAAATTTTTTCCTTCAATCCTTGTTGAGTTTTTGAGAGTCGGAGCGTTAAAAACTTGCAAAAATTGCTCACTACAAACTTTGTGATACAACTGACATATTCTGCATCTATATTTTAAGACAAACAAAATGAATTGTCAATTTATAGGATTTCATCAACTGGTTAAAAAGTTAGAATGAATAACACCAATAATTTTACAAATATTTTTTTTCACAGCTCTTCTCATCATGCATGCAGGACATCCTCGTTCCCAGGGCATTTCCCTATGTTGTGGATGCTCTTCTGAATTGATTTGTTTTGATATTACCTTTTAGGGGAAAAATGTAATATTGATCCACACCCAGCTCTGTGCTCATTAAGAAATCCTTGCGTTTTATAAATTCCATCCTACACTTGTTAAATGGCCTGGCTGGACAAAACCGAGTCTTTACATTTAGTTGCAAGTTATCAATATTTTTGTTTTCCTGATTTCAAAATCAAGTCTATTGAATCCTATTAGGAAATAATAAAACGCTTTTCTTATGGGCCTTTGTCTTTTTTAAACAGAGCAATGTTGATAGTTGCTTAATCTAATTATCAAGTAAGTTGATCCGCGAAAATGAAACAACAAAACCTTATACTAACCCTTTCATTTTCAGCCCCAAGAAATTTATGAACAACTAGTAACTTCACCTTACACAATTGCAACTTAAACAAAGTAATATAACTGGTAATGAGAAATAAGAATTAGATCAAATGGACTAAACTGTGAAAGTTGAAAAGCCAAATTCTCCCAAACTGCTTCTTTAAAAAGTATGGAGCTCATTTGGGAGAATTTACCAACCTGTCATTTGCCGTGTTTGAAGCTTAAAGCGCTAAAGGCATGCATTTCCCGTCTCGTGCCAGTTGACTAGTTTACTAGAAGCTAGAGAGGCATGCAGCATTGAAGAAATTATGAAAAAATCTTAACTATAGTACTAGAAAGCTGAAAATGGCAGGACACAGAGTTGATTGAGTGTACATTTATAAATAGCTAGATCAAACAATATGAGGTTGTTCCGTCAATGTTGCTACGTAAATTTACCTATTTTTTAGGTTATTGTGTCTCATGCCAAATCGGGTTATACAGATTTTATTTTCTGGTCAATTGTTTTAAAAAAGCTTAAACCGAGGGAGGTCGATTTTAAAACCTTTCGGAAACAGCTTATTACTTTCATTTTTATCTCCTAATTACTCCATTGCTTTGAGCAGAGCATGCATATCTAACATTTTGACTTTATCCGACCCTTAACGTTTTCTCTATTTGCATAGAAAAGAATAATTTAATTACACCTTTTGAAAATAGAGGCGTTTCTAGACAGCGTTTTGTAGAAAACCATTGTTGATGTTATTGTTTAGTATATTTCCAGTTACAAAATTTTCCCGGTTCGTTATAATGCAATCCAGTAGGTAAGTTTTTGAACGTTATCTGTGTTACACCAAAGTGAATTCAAAAGCACTGTCTAGAGTTTTATCAGCTCTGACGTTACCATTCATAAAATATGTTCTCACCAAAGTGACCGCTAGCCGAAATGTTATAACTCAAGATTTATATCTATAATAAAAGTAATTCATACCTTGATTTGATCGTGTGTGCTTACCCTTCCCAAACACATTGACGGTGCGGTTAGGTAAAATCGTGCAAGATTCTATAACTAATGTTATCCGACGAGAGATCCATCTCATGAGAAAGGAAGTTTTAGTAGTATTGGATTTTGCCTTGTTCTACAGCCAGTATCAGACAAGATGGAGCTCTTTATTCCAAATAAGGTAGAAAGTACCATGCATTATTATCCTTGAATCTTGACTTAGGCATTTTGACTGAAATCTTATTGAAGGACACTCCTCTTGTAGAGATTCTTTGTGTTTGAAACAGCACCAAATACATAGTTAAAATTGTAGACGGTTTGGGCAGATTAAGTTTATACCCCAACACAATTGTCTTCAAAACCCATGAAAAAAAATTGTATACTTAATTTAAAACGTATGATTGTAAAGAAAATCTTCCGATCTCTAAAATCAGTGTATCGTATAGTTCTACACTGTTTTTGAAATTGTTATTTTTCAGATAACGTTAAAGATAAAAATGACAATTTACTGTATCTGCTCTTCAAGATAAGAAAAATAAATGGTCGTTTGAAAGGGTTCAAAAGTTCGAATGATTAACACCGATCATTTCTACTCTTCAATTCAACAAAATGAATGGTCACTTTATAGGGTTTTATCTTCTGGTTCAAAACTTAGAACGAATAACACCAATCATTTCTACTCTTCAATTCAACAAAATGAATGGTCACTTTATAGGGTTTTATCTTCTGGTTCAAAACTTAGAACG
>JAODFW020215706.1:0-12508 GCA_027575235.2 Palythoa mutuki | reverse complement strand
TGTGCCACTTTTTTGTTCTTACCACAGTTTGACGTCATCTATTATCTATTTCTGAACAGACGCACGCAAACATGGAAGCTATTTGTTAAATTGAGTGTTGTTTCCTTCGAAATTCGTGAAAATTTAAAGTTGAGGCCGAAAGAAAAGGCTGTGCTGGTCGCACTTCATGGAGTGAGAGGTGTAGGCGTATAATGGCGGCCTTGTACGGAAGATGATAACCTCCTTAAAGAAGTTGGCTATTCTGAGAGATGCACAGAGGAAGTTTAAAAATACTAAAGTCTCAATTTGTGCCAGGATGCTATGGGTTTTCTCGGTGAGACTAACATCTGATTCCAATGTTTTAGAGGGTCCCCAGATGTAGCTGAGCCAATCACAACCCGTCCAATGACGTCACTTCTTGTTGTCTCGCTGGTTTTGTCAGCCACAGAAACTACAAAGAGAATTCTGTGAAGGTACATCGCGGGCACATCAAACGTCATGGACTCGTTGTATACAGGATTTCTCTCTTGTCTCCTGATTGAAGTCCGCTTCTTCTTAACTTTCTTCCCGTCAAATAGTAAAACCACCTTAACGAAAGGATCTATTCAGTAACAGAGAGGAGAAATGAATCAATTCTTATCTTAGAGGGAAGCTCCACTTCAAAACTGATTTTTTATTTGTTTAAAAACAGCTGTGTGGGATTCCAGAAATGTACTTTTTAAGGCGATTGCTCATCCTTAAAGATAATTCACAAAACGCGCAAGATGAACGTAAAGTGAGCCACCATCTTTGCGCCCATGATCTAATTTGTGACGTCACAACCTCAAATTGTGATTCACGCTGGGGCCAAACCACCCTTCCATTGTTTCACGAGAGGCGCGCGGTATGTTATGCGAATTATGCTGTACAGCTTCATAAACAAAGATGGCGGCCAATTTATTTGTTATCGAAAAAATGCAAGCTTTTTGTAGTTGATTAAAAAAACAGTTTTTATTCTATTGAATAATTTTGTGAAAACTGCAAGCAATGAAACAGTCCGAACAAGGCAACAGAGCTGATTGTTTTGACAATTTAAAGTTGTGACGTCAGACGTCAGTGCAATATGGTGGCTCCAATGGGGTTGACTTGCTTTTTTTTTATATCCATTTTTTGCAGAATATGAACAAGCGAATCGCTTTAGAAAGTAGATTTCTGGAAGCCCAAATAGATGTAGTTTAAAGTTAAAAAATATATTGTAACATGCCTACATGCCTACTATCACATAAGAGTGACCTAATTTTCTGCTGTGAAATAACATTATTATCAACATACGCGGCCAAATAGAAAATCGGCCTCTTCAAAACACGCGCCCAGCTAATGCATTATCAGCCCAACAGCTCATTTCAACAGAGCGTTTCTGCTAACAGTCGTAATCGTAGTAGTAGTAGTCGTTATCGTAATTCTATTTGTAGTCGTAATCATCGTAGTCGTAATTTTAGTCGTAACTGATAGTCGTAATCGTATTTGTAGTCGTAATCGTCGTAGTAGTCGTAATCGTCATAGTAGTCGTAATCATCGTAGTAGTCGTAATCGTCGTAGTAAACGTAATCGGGCAAAGACAAAAAAATTTCATTAGACTGGACCGAAGGCAAAACCTCAAGAACCTGGGAACAGTCCCCAGAAAAATGACGTCACAAGAAAGAGACGTCGCCAAACGACGTGCTTGGGGAGAGTCCCCATCCATATTTATCCAAAAAGGAAAAATATGGAGAAAGAAAAGAAAAAACAACCAAATTCACAATAAATACTTACGCCAATGGCTTGTAACTCCTGTTGATCAAGGTGCCTTCCGCAGTTTTCCTTCGTGCTGGAAGAATACCACAGCCTGGAAATCTTTAGTAAAAGGAAAACGAGCGGACTCTTTTATGAACAAACTGTTGCGCCTCGTTCGCAAAACCCGCGTGTTACTGGTATAAGCCGCCAAAAAACAATTGCAAAATGACTTAAACCCGGAGGTCCCAAAAGATATTTTTTATGCTTCCTTTTAATATTTGGTGAAAACAATGTTTTTCTCAAATGAAAGGACATAAATTAGGAAATTCTGTGCCAGCTCTTCAATCTCTACGGTGCTACGGCACTCCAAGACGAAGAGCTACGGCAGACAAATGTCTGAAATGGCGATGTCATGGCTCCGTTGTCCATCGCAACTTTAAAACCTAAGGAGTACTACCTGACAACCTGTACTACTGTACAACGTTAAAGCCCGTGGGAACCCTGCTCCTAAACTACTTGACAACCTTAATAACGTAAACAGTGACTATCGTATTTCCGAAAAGTTATCTTCTCGGAAATTTTCCTTCTCAGAAGTCAGTCTCCTCGGCTTTCGTAAACAGTGACTATCGTGTTTCCGAAAAGTTATCTTCTCGGAAATTTTCCTTCTCAGAAGTCAGTCTCCTCGGCTTTCGTAAACAGTGACTATTGTATTCTGCCTCCATCCACAAATGTTATACAACTGGCGGTAACTCTCGCAAAGTGCTAAGGAGCACAAAACACTGTAGTCTGTACGTCGACTCTCGATCTCGCCTTGCTCCCGACGAAAATTAAAGCAACAGTGTCAGTGAACTTCGGTTCGAAAAAAAAAATTCAGAGGGAGGTATAAAATGATGCTGAAATCTGAGCTGAGTTGCATCAATCATCAATTAGCACCCAAACATAAGGTGTTTTCTATTTTTACCTTAAAGTTACGTTCAAATCTATTTTTTTCCTTCCTGGACCTCGTATCACGGCTTATAGGATCAGTCGCCTCAAAAACCTCGGCGTCATTTCTGCAGATTAACTTCATTGCTCGTTAGAAAAAAAAACTACTTGCCATGTCAGCCGATATCGTCGATGTATTTTTCCATTCTCAATTACATTTGCGTCATGAAAACATACGTTCAGAATTAATTAATCATGCGATGGCTTTTTATATAAATAAACAATGACGCGCAAGTTGACTGACAAAATTAGTATAGCTGTAGGGGCAAGAAAAATAATTTGTTCTTGTCAAAATCCGCCAATAAAAAGGCACAGATATATCTTTCAGTCTTAATTTACTGGTGCTCCTAATTATAGAAATCGTTCTTTTTTCTTCAGCTAAGCGACGATTTGGATTTAAAACTGTATTTGTTGCCGGGAGCCGGAGAACATTCGGCATAACATTTTTACCCTGCCTACCCCCCAGCGCACATACTCTAAACATTTTGGCACACCCTGTTTGCAGAGCCAGAGGCTTCAAACTTTGCAAGTCGAGTCGTATACCACTGTGACAAGACGTACTGAGGTGAGTTCTGTCTCTATTTTTTCGGTAGACATGCATAAATGAGCTTGGTAAAAGTATCTCTACCTATTATACATTTTCCATGAGTAAATTTTGCACAAACAGTCTGAAAATTTTAGAATTTATTATGATCCATTCTTGTAAGATATTTTGTTTAGAGTTTCAGTCGTTGTCGCTCAACATTGTCATTCAAATATTTTAAAACTTTGATTCATAAATCGAAATGAATCTTCTCAGAACTCTGACAATTTGAATACTTGATAATCAAACTTTTTTTTAATCAAAGCAACATAAGAATTTTCAATAGAAAATGGCGTGCGATTTCATACTAGCGAAGATCAACTTACAATTTATATGCAAGAACCCGTAGAAGAATACGTTTCCAAGAATACAAATTTCCGCAACAGCTGTGGACTTTACAAAGTATCAAGATAAAAAGGAAAATCTTAACGTAAGATTGACAGATGCGTTTAAAATGTTAAAATGATTGTCAGTCTGCATTTAAATTTTTGTGTTATATAATATAATTTAGCTTTGCCGTATATTATTGGCAAAGGACTTCATGATAGTTTGAGTTCTGTGGTTCGTTTGATTCGCAAATACATTCAGGTATTTAAACTTTTATATGATAGCTTTCAGTTGCTTATATTCTGCAGACACCATTCATTTATTTGTGCTATGATGGACTGCCGCCAAGGGTCAATTGCCTTTGAAGGCTTTCACTGTACTTTAAAACTGAGACGAAATCTTTCGTGACTAAGATAATTTCACCGTTCTTCGGTTGACATTAAATGTAGTTTCGTCTTTCAAACCGTCGAAATTTCTGCTTTTGAAAGGTCACCCAATACTGTAATCGATTTGAGAAAGTGCTCAATATTCACAAACTCAAACAAAAAGCCCTCCGGGTTCGTATATTGTGGCTTGAACACTAGAACGATATTTCACTAGTCCAGGACAAAAGTTCGAAGAAACTGAACTTGTTTTATAATATGTAACTTTTTATATATCATACAGATCTATAGTAAATTTTTAAGGTATGCATTTTACATTTCTATCGCTGTATTTCGTTATTAAAGTTATGTAAATGATTCTTTGAAAGTGTATGTTTCTCAGAGTAAACTTTGCTGTTATTAGCAATAATGAATTAGTTACTTATACGTCAATGCAACCCAACTCAAAAGTGCTGCTCCATTAAGATCATAAAAATTAATGCCAGAATCTTTTCTGGACTGGTAACAGACTTTATACAGAGTTTTGAAAGCTTGAAAAAGTCTTGAATTCCAAAAACTTTCAGGAAAGTACAGAAAAATCTGGAAAGTAGAGCAAATATCTGGAAAAAGTCTGATTTTTATCAGCTTGATTTCTAGTGAAAAAGACACACTGAGTGGATCCTGTAGAAAAATAATTATCAAGATATATACATGACCTAAATTTGATGAGCAATTCCATATTTACATAGCAATAGCGTTGGCCAATCTTCTTGACATGTAAAGGATGTGACATACATGACATTTTTTTTCTTACAATTTTTATTACCCGGGAGAATATTTTGATAAAAATTTTATGTGCCACCTGGTTAGCCTAGTTGGTACCGCCAATCTGCGGTGCGGGAGGCTCAGCTTCGATTCCCGGCCGGACCTCCTTAAAATAACTGAGGAGAAGGTGCTGACTTTGCTCTTACATCTACAAATTATTAGACCTTCACATCTTCTCGGAAAAGGACTTTAAACCGTAGGTCCAGTCTCTCGATCTCTCTGTCGAGGGACTTAAAAGAACCCACGCACTTGTTGAAAAGAGTAGGGTAGTGATCCCGGTGTTGTGGTCAGTCTGTTCTACTGAGGGCATTTCTTAATGATAATATAATTATGTGAGCCGCAGTATCGGACTGTCTAAGACCCACAGCTGTAAAAACCTTGTACTGATTATTGTAAAGTGCCTTTGATCATATACACAATAGAAAAGGCGCTATATAAATGCTACTCTTTTTTTTAACTCAGCTACCTTTTTCCTGATGGGGAAGATGAAAACCCAGATCTTAGTCAGCATCTGATTGTTACCCCAGAGGATCACATCAGAGTAACAGAAGAACAGTATGAGCTCTACTGCGAGATGGGCTCAACATTCCAGCTTTGCAAAATCTGTGCAGAAAATGACAAAGATGTTAGGATTGAGCCTTGTGGCCACTTAATGTGTAATCAGTGTCTAGACCAATGGCAAGTCACTGGTGGAGAGGGGTGCCCATTTTGTCGCTCGGAGATCAAAGATGTAGAGCATGTTGTGGTAGATCCGTTTGAACCATCTCACAGGACTGTTGTTGATAGACCGAAAAACCATACTGTGAAACCAAGTTTAGAGAATCATCAGGATTTGGATGAGGATGATATAATGGAGGTATGTTAGGAAAGAAATAACTGTTTAAATAAAATATAAATTCAGATGATAATGCATAATGGTATAATTCATTATTCGTAATCTCAAAATAAGAATCCGATGCATGGCAGCATCCTCTGTATAGTCAGGTGAGCACATTGATCATCATTCATGCTTCAGGTAATAGGATTTCAGATCTAGAGAAACTCTTTTTGGGTTGTGTGTCTTTGATTCATGGGAACCCATCGGTAGAAATTTTTGAATGACCACTTCTTGAATGTTTCCAAAGAAATGGACTCAGACTTGTTCTTCTTCATTGCTCACTGCAGAAGCCATTATAATATCTCTCAACACAAAATAAAATCATTATGAGACATTAAAAGCTGCTGAAATTGTAAGATGCTGCCATCTTTGCAAGAACCCAAGGGGGATTTGCAGACTTCTCTCAAGAAGTGCATTGTGGGATAGAAACAACAAAGCAAAGAGTAAACAGAGCAACTTATGGAACTTTCCTAGTGTATGGTGTTGTAACCCTTAATGATGTATCGGTAAATTCTCCCAGCTGAGCTCCATACTTTATATATAAGCAGTTTGGGAGAATTTGTCTTTTCAACTTCCACAGTTTATGCCACTTGATCAATTTCCTATTTCTCATTACCAGTTATATTGTTTTGTTATGAGCTATGTAAGGAGAAGTTTGATGTTGATAAATTGCTCTGGGCTGAAAAGGTTAAGATTGGAAAAAATAGCAGAGTATGCAATCTGCCGTTTACTCTGGCAGTTAAGCCTTTGTGTTTCTTCCACATGGACTTTTTTCTTGGGAAACAGAATTCCGGGTCCGCTTGTTCTTCAGCAGAGTAATGACACGTTACTGGTAATGATCGTTACCATGAAATCCTAGGGCCTGATGTTTCCCACCTATACAACCCAGGATCTAGTCCTGGGCTTTGCATGTGGGCTGACATTATTTTGTTGATCTCATTCTGACTCTGAGGGTTTTTTTCTACTCCAGTTTTTCTCCCACTGCCAAGTCAACATTTCTGCCAAGATGTGAGCTATCGAGCACTTGAGCTTCTGGCTTGAAGGAACAAGGAACTACTTCCTTCATAGTTGCACTACATCCATTTGCAGTAACATGTAGTCTGGGAGTTTGTTTTTGATGCCACAACTGATTTTTGGTGAACGACAATCAAACTCTATCGACCAGTATTTTGCTCAAGTCCTTAGGTAATCTAAAGAACTTGGGTAGAATATGGGTTGACAGAGCACCGGTGGCAACAATGAAAACAATTTGTGAGGAAGATATAGTAGTAGCAAGGAACATCAGAGTCAATTCCCCCATGGCCATTGTAAATTTCAAGTCCTGGTTTATATTTTATACAGTTATCTGATTCGAAATTTCTCTTATGGAATGTACATACAATATTTACTCAAATAAACATCGCCAAAATAAACACTGCCCTCAAATAAGTGCCTGAGAAGTAAATAAGTGCTGTACCTCTGACCATATAGGCACTTTTTTAATATGGGTAGACTACTAAAACTGACAAAGTAAAGTTTATTTGTATTTAACAATAATTAAACTAATTTGGTATTTGAATTATTAATGTCGCCTTTTGCTACTTCAGTGACAGAACTAAAATTTAAATTTCTGCAATAAATGTTCTTTTGAAATAAAAAAGCTGTCACCGCATGTTCAATTCAAAAACTTGTTTCTCAAATAAGAGCTGCCCTCAAATAAATGATGCACTAAAAAGTCTGAAAATTAAATAAGTGCCATGGTGCTTATTCAAGTAAATATGGTAACCAGTTTTGTTTCTAAGCCGTTTGCACTGGTTTCTTTTTATCTCCATGTTTAGGATCCTTCCATCTGGTGTCCAAACCTTCAGTTAGAGACTTCAAAACGGCCATCCTCAATGGCAGATATTCCTCCTCCCGTTCCTGCACGACCAACATTACAGATGCCGATGTCCCCAACACTAACAGTTCCAATGCACTCACCATTTTCATCTCCAAGAATAACGCCAAGAGGTACACCCAATCGAGGATCACCTTGGGGATCACCGCGAACTTCACCACGGAATTCACCAGTACCATCACCAGTCAATTCCCCTTGCGAATCACCAAGCACCTCACCACAGGCTTCACCACAAGTGGCTCGAAGAGAGCCACCGCCCCTTCCACCAGGAAGCAGTTCAGATTCTGATGGAAATGACTTTCCTCCTGCAATACCTGAAAGGAAGAAGGGGAAGTCAAATAACTGCAGTAAAAACCCTCAGAAAAAAGTCGATGTGAATGCAAGAAAGTGGGCTGATGAACGGCAATTTACTATAGGATATGCTGATATTGACACCACACCATCTGATACACCGTTTGTTCCTAGCACTGAAAAGCGAGCAAATTATGCTCAACTACAGTACCCAGGAAAACAGAAGTTGGAGGATGAAGATTCTGATCATAATGCCAAAAAAACCTCCACTGCATTTGGAGGCACAGAAGAAACGGATGAATTTTCTTCGTATGACACACCCTTACCATTATTAACACATAAGGAAGGTGTCCAAGAGAATGGACTACAGAACAATGGATTTGGAACTTCAGAAGATCCATTTGGGTTTGATCCATTTAAGAATGATCCTTTTCCAGAAAACAATGGCAACAAAGTGGTTTGTGAGGCCGCTTCTTCAACAGACAAAAAAAATTGCCCCCCATCCAAATCCAAATCAACAGATGATGTATTAAATTTTGAATTAAATTTGCGTGAAAACTTCAATAGGTCGTCTTGCTCTTCAGACACTGCAACTATGCCAAGGTTGGGTGCCAGATCTTCTGCAGCTCGCCTTGAGGCACGAAGAAGCTGGTCTGAAGGTTCACATTCAGGCCTTAAAGCTGGAGCTAATGCGTTCAGTAACCCAACATATGATGGCATTCTTGATCCTTCCCTGCTTGAGGAAGGAGAGAGTGAAGTTTCAAGACCAGCTGGTGCTGAAGCCATTCAGTTTTACGAGGAAGACTTTCAGATTTTAGAAGCTCAAGGTTACTCTAGAAAAGAAATAAAGAAAGCCCTAATTGTTGCCGACAACAATTTTGCAATGGCGAGGAAAATCCTCCGTGAGTTTGCCCAGGAAAATGGCAAGAAATAGATAAGTGAGAATTGACCATGGACGAATGAATATTATATGAATGAGTGGTCACATTAAATACTTGGTGTAATTTTACAATAATGCTACGGACGTTGTACAAATAGAATTAGGTTTTAGAAAACGTTAAAATAATAGATTGCATTTATTAACTGCAGCAAGAATTTAAGCTGTAAATAAGGCCAGATAACAATTTAACATTACTAGTTATACAGTAACAACATTGAGAATACAGTTTGATAAAAGGAAACTTCAATTAAATTGGCTGCAGTTTATTATAACGCTTACTGATTTTCAATGCTAATAAATTTTGCTGTTTAAATTGAGAAAATACCATTTTCATCCAGTAGAAAAAAACTTTGCACCTTACATAATGTAACCTTACATAATGTATTGAATAAGTTTTATCTTTATTTTCTTTTCACATGGTTAATAATAGGTAGTGTATGCCCCAAAAATATCAGACAGAATTCAATTCAGGGAATAATTTTGCCTGGAATTTCTTTCAAATTACGAAGTGATATTTCTAAGATTCAGTTTAATTACATACATATCCCTGAATATTTACTTTAATACTGGATGAACATTGTCAATAATTTGAACAAAGTTAATTGTCGAAATTTAATTTTTGTTATCTAAAGTCATTTAATGCATTTAGAGGAAATCGCTACATACTGACAGTTAATATTTAAGAAATATTGTATGTTTAGATGGATTAACGTAGGTTTCAAAATTTAATATCTAGTTTTACCAGAATAGTTTTTTATATCTTGTTGGAATGTTTTTTATTTGTCAAAAGCTCCATGAAGAGAGCTTTATGAAAATTTCTCGATTTTTACCCTTGTCCATGGCAAATCCTAATCAATAGCGTTTCTTAAAGTTAAACAGTTTGCTTTGTCGTTGTCACATGAATGGAATACATAAGACACACACTGACAGACAGTGGCAGTTTTAATTTAATTTGTTTGTTTGTTTGTTTGTTTCGTCCAGTAATACCTATTGACCCTATCAATTTATATCAAATCAAATGCAGAGCAAGGGAAAAATAGTTTTGACCAATCCATTTAAAGCACCAAAGATTAAATGCAGGATTCTTTTGATTAAAGTTGTGTAAAAGAAAAAAAAAGGTTGAATCCTGGATGGCAAATTTGCTAACCTTTTTTATGTTTGGGGCTTTAATTATCAATAATTATTATTAATACAGGCCTCGGGGATGTAGCTGGAATGTTGAGGGAGACAGGATTTACAGATATCACACTGTTGCCACTATTGCCAATAACAGACTTTATTATATAAAGAAGAGTGTCCTATAAGGTTTTCTACCACTGAGAAATGACACAAGTAAAAATACGATAATTTTGCGTTTGTAAATATCACTTTTCAGCCAATCATTGACCTTGATTTTCCGAAAATTTTCAAAACACGCAAACTAATTTAAAAACAAATTTTTCCGAAAATTTCCGAACTTTTCCGAAGATTTCCGAAAATTTTCCGAAGATTTTCAAAAACCATAAATGCATAAGAAACGGTTTTTTAAACATTTTCGAAGCTTTCCGTAGATTTCCGGAAACTGTCGGATAGTTCCGATGATTTCCGAAGATTTTTCGTGTACGTAGGCTGGGGTAAATTATGCAATGCTTTCTCTAGGTAAATGTTTATATAATTAATAGAATAATACATAGTCGCTTGGAGATATGGATTTTATTTTCTTGTGATCAAATTGATACCAATTTGAACACACGAAAGTAAATTCCATATCTCCGCGCGCCTATATATTATTCTCTATTTATTTTACTAAGGACTTTGACCGTACTACTCTTGCTGATATTGAAACAGAAACATACTCAGTTGAAAAGACAAAGGCCAGATTGTGCAATTCTTGCCTTGAAAATACCTGGTATGAATTACAGATCAGTGCTCAGCCGCTGGTATTGTTGTCACCCTCCAACGACTGATGATATACAAAATAACTCCCGATGCAAATTCCATGTTAAGCACTTTCAACAATATAACTTGCACTAAACCATCACAAAAAAGTAGGGCTTTTTAGGGCTAGCAAAAACAATTAGGAAGTTTTAGAAATTTTAGGGCCATCAGCAAGCCTGCACAAAAGTATTTACAGTCAATAGAGGAGTTAGATCCGTGCACAAAAAAGGAATAGTAAATTGTACTACTTGCAGAGTCGAGAAAAATAAGTAATTTCTCAGTCAATTTCTAGAGAAATAGAAGGAAGAACTAGGAACCCGATGCACGCTGACAGAATTCAACTTCTATTACCTTAAGAGAACGCTGAAGAATGCCAATGGGAAACTCTGGAGTGGGGTCCGTTGTCAGCCACAACCTGAAGTCTGGATGGGGTTTGCTGATGCGTTCTAAAACCTTCTCAAGCTCTCTCAGCCACTTCACTAACAGATGACAGTTTTGTAACATCAGCCAAAAGCCACGTGCAATGGCCGTCTCCAACAACTGAAGAGCAAGCTGTAAACAGAAGGAAATAAACAACGGACGATGAGCTTTTTAAGTAGGCCAATTATGCAGGGTTGCCACTATTTACGGGACATGAAATTCAAGGACTTTTCCAGGACCATTTCAAACAAATCCAGGACCTTCTCTATCAAATAAAACTTGAATATTTTACACAACTTTTTCCAAAATCAGTTAAATAAACACATACTATATTAACAAACTTTGTAAAATTTGTTTCTGGACAAAAATGAAGCCTTCCGGAGTTGCTGTTTTTGTTTTAGAATGTTGTCACATCAAAAATATTTTAACGAACAGCTGATTTTACTATTATTTTTTAGAAGTTGAGAAAAAAATTGTTTGCTTATTCCAGGATTTTCAAGGACCACAATCCTAAATCAAGGACTTTCCATGGCCGGCTGGAATTGTTTTTCCCAATTCCAGGACTGTCGAGGATTTTCGAGGACCGTGGCAACCCTGATTATGGTATAATACAAATTCCAACCACAACTAGGCTATACAGTTGAGCTATCAGATCAACAACTATGGCATATAACTGAAAGAAGAAAAACTATAGCATAGCTCACTCGTTTGAGTTCAAGCGCTCTGGTATGCAAAACTAATTCATATCTTTAGTCCCAAAATCTTCTCTGAGTAGCATTGACGAGTCTTCAAAGGACGAAACAATATTGTCTGAGTTTATTTCGCACCTTAATAACTTATTGCCTTTGGTAAGATTTTGTTTTGTTAAGCTCTCTCAAATTTTGGGATTGTGTAATTGATTTTGTTGCCCTTGTGACTTATACATTTTGCATAGCTCTCTCGTTTAAACTCGAGCGTTCTGGTATTCAAATACAATTCACACTTGTGAATATATAACTGCATTTTACTCTGTTAATATCTTCAGTCTCAAAATCTTCTCTGAGTAGCATTGACGAGTCTTCAAAGGACGAAACAATATTGTCTGAGTTTATTTTGCTCCTCAACAACTTATTGCCTTCAGTAAGATTTTGTTTTGTTGTCCTTTTGACTTATACATTTTGCATTTTGCATATCTCACTCGTTTGAGTTCGAGCACTCCGGTATTCAAATACAATTCACACTTGTGAATATATGACTACGTTTTACTCTGTTAAAATCTTCAGTCTCAAAATCTTCTCTGAGTAGCATTGGCGAGTCTTCATGATCAAAGGACGAAACAATATTGTCTGAGTTTATTTTGCTCCTCAACAACTTATTGCCTTCAGTAAGATTTTGT
>JAODFW020214702.1:0-12513 GCA_027575235.2 Palythoa mutuki | reverse complement strand
AAAATTCGAAAAAGTTTCACGAAACCGACCATGTTACACGGCGCAACACCTCGTGAAACTTTCTTCGCATCATTGTTCCACACAAGTTTCAGCTAAAAGTTTCACCGTGTAACACCGGCTTTATCAAGCCTCAGTCTGAGCTACTTCTTAAATTGTTCTTAAATTTTGGCAAATTTGAGCCTCGTTGTTCTTGTAAAGTTGTTCTTATAAAAAAAGCGTGTATGCCGGTCATTATCAAACATACATGAAATTTGTTATTACACTTTACATGAGTAAAAGTTTAAATTCTCTTTTTTTACCGCTAGGTTCCGTATGTAACAAAACTGAAGAAAATAGCTCCGAAAACCGTCAACCTAAAACATTTTAATTAAACTCCGAGAAAGGCAGCAGATGGTTGACGAAAATTTAGTGATTTTTTTACCAACACTTTTTAACATATTTTTTAACTTTCTAGGTCAGATGAAAATAATTTTTTGTTCATATGCGAACACATCTGACCACCCTAATAATATATTTGTTTTATTGTATTGTATTGTATTTGGTTACGTAGGCAACCGGTGTAGTGACGGCGAATACTAGGATTATGTAAATGAAGTCAATGTAATGTAATGATGATGATGATGACGTAAATGATGACAATGTGATGATGATGATCTAAACGGTGATAATGACAATGACGATTGTTATTAGGATTATGTAAGTAATGACAATTATAAATATGGCGTTGATAATGACAATGATGAGGATGTTAAAAACGTTGATGATGATGATGATGATGAGGATGATAATGATGATGATGATGATGATGATGACGATGATGACGATGATGATGATGACAATGATAATGATGATGATAATGATGATGATGATGACAATAATGATGATGATGATGATGATGATGATGATGATGATGATGATGATGACGATGACAATGATGATGATGATGATGATGATGATGATGATGATGATGATGATGATGATGATGATGATGATGATGACGATGACGATGATGATGAAAGATAGTTCTGGTTATAAACTCACCTTCACCTGAAATGGCTGAGCTGCTTGATCTCTTTTGATTACCTCACAAACCTTCACTCTAAAGTAGCAAAGTTTTGCATTACATTACATTACATTACATTACAAGAACGGGTCCGTGATTAACTAAAGGAATATTAGGGAGCAGTTATAAACATAATGATTTTTTACTTGGGATAGCTTTTCTTAGATGCACTATACAAATCGATGTCATCAGCATCACCATACTCACAATTTTCGCAAATAAACCATTGCTATTGTCATCAAGAAACATATTTTAAGCATCAAATTTCATCAAAATTTGAAGCTTAAAATGAACACAAAAATCTACTCAATATTATACGCTTTAGAAAACGGTTCAGTTTAGGTACGAAATGTAATCGTTTCTCAAACAATATTAAATTAAATGTTCTAGAAGCAATAACAATATGTTCCAAAGTAAATGTCACACCTGTGGTAGGAATTATATAGTAGCGTTGCACAAAGATCATTCTTCTGTGGTATTCCATGTTTCACTTGATTTGCAGCGTCTGCAAACCAAAGTGAAATATCTGTCGACAACTTGAGAAACCTTGTGTTATCACACAAACACTTTACGTTGTCACACGGGCTCTCATCTGCTTTGACGTGACTGAGCACTCGCACCCAATAACACGAGGCATCACAGATTTCCAGGATCAAAACCTTTCAAGCAAAAAAAAAGTATTTAATTTCCAATCCCTACATGGACACCACACTGTGTAAGTCCTGATATGGGATTGGGACTCAACTCCAATCAATTATTTTACATGTATAAAAAATTTTGGTTTTAAAATTAAGCCTGGGGAAAAGTATGTTTAGTTAGTGAGTTTCACTGTTCGTTTGTTCTAGGATACAATGACAGTTTGAATGATTTATTATTCAGTGGCACCAAAATCTGATTTTTTTACAGGGGGAAGCATTTCAAAAGAGCAATCCCTCTAATAAGTTGTGAGAAAGAAACTAATCATTAAAATGTATATGAGCCATGTAACATAACTTTAACCTTTTAAGCCCCAAGCACGACAAACGACGTGTTGGTAAATTCTCCCAACTGAGCTGTATACATTCTATATAAGTTGTTTTGGAGAACTTGGCTTTTCAACTTCCACAAATTGTTTCACTAGATCAATACCTTATTTCTCATTATCAGTTGTATCATTTTCTTTAAGATATGTAAGGAGAAGTTAGATGTTGATATATTGTCTGGGGATGAAAGGGTTAAACCTAGCACATTTTGAAAAGAAATGTAAGCAAAGAAAAGGAAAATGACCACAAAATTATTGGGCTGAGAAGAACTAGACAGAGATATTTCTCTTCGTGTGATATCACATTAAATCTAAGAAAAACTAGACTGGATAAAAATCAGGTAAATACAATTGTCAAAAATTTAAGCTAAAATTATGCAATCGTTTTTGATCAATATGATCATCATCAGGCTGCAAACGTTTGCGTAATTTTAGCTTAATTTTTAACAATTGTATTTACCTGATTTTCATCCATTTTACAAATATCGACAAAGATGACTCAAAAACTAGACTGTGTTTAAACAACTCCTAGAAATGTTTATCATTAAGTAACTGTTAGTTACAGCACCATAATACTGTCAGAAGAGATGCAGCAGGAGGAATTATGGGAATGCAACCTTTACTTCCCCCTTCCCGCATATGGCCACCCCAACCCCCTCCTCTCAACTTTCAATGACAAAACTATGGACATAACAGCAAGAATTGGTTTCACCACATATTCATTTAACTGGGTTCGGACGCTTTCCTTTCCTACACATTCTGAAATTCTGTGACTTTTTCCATGAACTTTCAATTCCTAACTTTCCATGGCCTACATAGTTCTGGTCATTTTTCCCGATGATACAGCAAAGCTATTCCCTATTTTCTCTCTTCCTGGCACATTTGCTTTGATGAAAAAATGGAACAAAGGATGTTTTGAAATATTGGTGAAAGTACAAGAGGTGGTTTATTTCTTTCTTAACGTTTTTTTGGTACAATCCTATCTAAACTGTTTCAATTTTTCTTGACTTTCATGATTCTAATAAAAATATTTATGACTTTCCACAATTGGAAAAAGAAAATCTCGAATTCCATAACTTTCTAGGTTTCCGCGAACTGTAAGAACCCCGATTCAGTAACCTTGCAAAAGATTTCATTATGATTACGCTTGGTGAAATTACAGAAACACTGGACAACTTTAAAGTTGCAGATATAGATTTACCAACAACAGCGTGTTTGGTGTGGTGCAAGATAATTTTATATGCTTTCCAATCACAAGGTCAAGAGTTCAAACCCTGGCTCAGCGGAGTGTTGAACGTTTGTTTGTCCTCCTTTTCCACCAAAGTTGGCTGAGCTTTCCATACTTAAAAGGTTGTTAAAATGCGTACCAGCTTCTGTTGGGGGCCAACCAGTAATGGATTAGTGTCCCATCCTGAGGTAGTCGATGACTCTCATCCACTTAACACTACAGAAACTAAAGTTAAGCACCAGCTCCGATTGGCAACTTTGGCTTGTAAAAGATTTTAGCTATAGATTTACCAGTGCCAGAATGTGCGCAAAGAGTGCTTGGATTTGCGCACAATCACCCACAACCCCCTCACTTCCCTTTCCCCCAAATGTTTTTAATTCCCCTAAATGTTTTCTATTGTATAACGGACTAACAAACCTTGACAATTCCTGACGTTGGAATGTCAACTGGTGTATCAATGTCTGCAAATAGTTTGTGTCTCATGGAACATTTTCTTTTCTCCCTAAAACATTACAAACACAAAGTAAACTACTGACGGATTTGAAAAATATCATGATTCGAGTTAACCATTTTGCCAGTTAGTGACAGTTTACTATCATAGTTAAGTAGGATAATTGCTGTGAGACATTAGGATACACAGCGATAACATTCCCTACAGGGTTTGATTTATGTAGTAAATATTAAAGCAGATCAATCTGAGCTTCTCGTGGTATCATGGGCAATATTTTGAGGCTAACAGTATGTATGAACAGTGAAGCTAATAAATGTTCTGTGCAAGTGAGAGCTACAATTGAGGTACTGTAAGTTTTTCCTTGTTTTACCATGTGTAAATCATTTTCAACTGCCACTGAAAATTTTCATCAAGGCCTTAAACAATGTAGCTTTAGCAGTTTAAATTTCAGCGATTTTATGTGCACCAACATCTCTAGTGCGACATTGGAATACTGTTAAAGTCTTCCAATCTTCAAACCAAACGAAGGAGAAAAAGATACTTGAATGCACATAAACCAAAAGGCTTTCCAGATGCAAACACAATTTCACCGACAGATTGTCTGCTTCATTTTAGTCTTCCGGTAACAATAACCTTAGTCACTCGCTACCCAAAGCCAGAACACTCAAGATATTTATTTGATTAATGAACACATTGTGCTAAAGTTGAATTGATATACAGCTATTTCAAATCAGGGAGACTTCTGTAATAGTTAATATCATGACCGTAGGAACCTTTGGTAGAATAAAAAGAACAGTAGGTAAATCACAATGTAATGATGATGATAATAGTGTTCACAAATGTTAATAATAAAATAACAATAATAATGACGATGGTGCTATAATAACACAGTAGCCGCAGCAACAGTGCTCTGGTTTATTGACAAAATAAAATTCTATTTCATAGCCAAGGATTACGATAACCAAATCACGTGCCTGTAAAGATCGTTACTGCATGGCCGTAGCATCATTAATTCATAGATCAACACACTGTAAAAGGCAACAGATTTTGAACTACCATAATTCCTTTTTATCATGGTATTGAGTAGTACTGATGTCAACTTTTTTTTAAATAGCTGTATATTACTATTACTACTAAATAATGACCACGTTAAACTGAATTTTATTTGCAAGTTTTGAATGCCCAACCTTGTTACTTGCAGTACTTCACTTGCTATATGCAATTTCTAGTATGTGATTATAAATATTAGCCCCTGGTCTAGGTTTATCTCACATCCTGCTTTTTACTTGGCTACTTTACTAGACGTTTTGTGATACGGAAAAATAATACTACAGAACCCCGTTTTGCAGTGACTTTTGAAGATTTTGTCATGAATTTACCAGTCATTATTTGACCAAGACATTAAATTTAGTTGATGTCATCATCATTATCATCATCATCATTATCATCATCATCATCATCGTTGTCGTCATCGTCATTATCTTTATTGTCATTGCTATGATAAATACGCTTGCTAATGCCATTATTACTGTGGCCACGACCATCATCAACCTTTATATCATCTTTATTTTAATTTAAATCGTTATTATATTTGTTACTTAAAAATTTACGACTAGAACTCATTAAGTGAAGGCACTGGATCACAAGGATACCTAGAGAGTTCAAAGTTATAATATCAAGCGATTCTAATCAACTTTCCTAATTATTTTACTCCTCAGTATTTAAAAGCTTAATTATATGTACTTATCCTTTATGAGAAAGCGCCATGTGTAAAACATTAAACGCACCTGCATTCACCAAAAGCCTCAAGAGCAGTGCAAAGGCTTATGTGTTTTTTCATTTCTTCTTTAGCCTATGGGGAAAAATATTCTTTATCTTAATGTTGACATGTAGCTCATTCGCTTAAAGACCTTTATTCACACACCTAAATGTTTTGTTTATTATTCATTATCTTAAAGTATTTCTTTACTGAAGATTGTAATTTCAAAAATTTACAATCTATACTTGAAGTCCAAAAGGTATCAAACAAAAGAAAGAAATATGGCATTTGGAGAAGATAGAATCGCAACAGACACACTGATGCCAAACACAACTACGAGTGTCAAAACTCTGAAGAAACTTGTTAATAAATAATGGGCGATGACAGTACCAGAAATATGAAAGATTAAACTGTAACAGTGAAGCTGCCTAAGGAGAGAACCACAGCAACAGGTCTGACTTCAAACCACTGGCGGTAAAAGGAAAGATAGTTTGCAGAGTTCTCTTACAAAAGATAAGGGAACAAAAGGACTAAAGAAAGCCACTTAAAAACAATCAAGATTAAGAACGTATGTATGGTACTGTGTCTTACAACAACACTGAAAATCTGCGATTTTGCAGATGATATTAACCTACTCTCACACACCAAGAAGGTCATTCAAGGCAAAGAGAGGGAAAATGGAGTGGATTCAACATAAATCAGTGTGGAATATCCCAAAATAAAACAAAGGTATCAGAAGCCCAACATAAAGATTTAAGTTCAACAGCACTCAACCCGACTTTTTATTGACACGTTTTCACCTTCACAAACACTCTCCACAAACTTGTCCCTAGTTCTGATCGCACGATCTGAGAGGTCTGTCATGTAAATGTCACTTCTGGTTGTACAAAATCAAAGTAAACAAAGTCACATCACAACGAACGATGGTGAAAATTACAACACTGGCAAGTATTTAAGATATACGAAACGAGAGGAGATGCAAGAATTCATGAATTTCATCAGCTACATCCAAGGTGATAGAAACAATGCAAAGGAAAACTTCACCAGGATGGGACTTGCAAAACATTTGGAAATCATTTTACCTAAACCACATTGAAATTATATAAAATAATTCGACGTTCTTTCACTTCTCACGTATGCGTCAAAAACGTGGGAAACCTATAGGAAGCTCAACGGTCAACTGAGATTCTTTTGAAAATCTGATTCTAAGACAAATTTTCAGGATGCATAGGTAACAGTAAAGAATTAAGCAGGATGGCAAGAGAGCATACTTTGATGCCCTCAATTCCATCTGGGAGGAGTGGTTGGTGCGGTGGTAAGACTTCTGCCTTCTAACCACAAGGTCCAGTTCAAATAATGGCTCAGCTGAGTGTTGAATATTTGTGTGACCTTTTCCGCCCAAGTTCAATTAGTTTTCCGTTCTCCTGAGATTGGTAAAATGAGCACCAGTTTTTGCTGGGGGCTAACCTGTGATGGATTAGTGTCCCATCCAGGGGATAGTGAATGACTCATCCTCTTAACACTACAGAAACCGGAGAGAAGCACCAACTCCAACGGGTCACTTAAGCTCGGATTTAGCTAGCTATTCTATCGGAACTGAAGATATATGTAAATAAACATTCTTCATTTTTATCATAGTAAGTAAAATTCAACTTTGACGGTAATCTAAGTTTTGAACTTCAGAATGTGGCTACCCTTCCTATTGGTAGTAGGAATAACGGAACCTTTGGGTGAAACCAAGAGAGAACAACCACAAGAATAATGAAGGAAAACGCTCAGTTAACATGAGAAGATTATGTAAAACGTACAAACAATAGTAGGTGAGGCTGTTTGTTTGTAAATGTCCAGTCATAAATATTCTGAATTAAGTAACTTACATCCATCATAGGTTTAGCAATATCCTCCTCCAAGCACCTCGGAACCTGTTGGTTTGCTCGTTTCAAAAACTCCACAAGAGCAACGGAATGGTTCCTGCACTCGGGCTTTTCAGTGATGAACATAATTGACTGACACTTGAGCTCCTAAAAATTGAATCAAGAGAAAACTAAGACAGCTGTTGCTGGAGATTTTGAAAGTATAGAAAAACTTCAAAGATTTTAAGTTCAAATTAAACAGAGTTTGCCATAAAAAAGGGAAGTTTTCGATGCAGGAAAGAAATCATAAGCCAATGCCGATGTCTCCCCGGCTATCTGAACATGATATTTTACGTAATACAGTTTTTTGTTTTCACTACGTCATTACCATTATAATTTTTATCAACTTTTATAATCGCTTCCAGCAAAACTAATGTATATTCTCTTTTTTTAATATATCTACCAGTATCAATGTCGCTCTATTTAATAAACTAATGGCTAAAATACACCCAGTTCACGAACTGGAATTATTTTAGCCATTTTTAGTTCATTGAAGAGAGTTGTTGCTAACAATAACTTTTTAGTATAAACCATAAGCACTGGTACTAGCTCAAAATCACAATAACGATGACAATATGTCAAAAAGGCTTGTATTATTATTAATAAAGAGAAATAGTTTTCCGGATTGCTTTTTATCTTCTGTTCTATGAACTGAAATTGTTATAGCCATTTTAGCCATTTTTAGTTTACTGTTTCAATAGACTTATTAAAAAGAAAGAGGCTCAAATAGTAAAGTGCCTCCTACTTGCAGAACTCTACTGGACAATCATGAACATAGACCAGATCTTTTGTTATTAGGTAACAGATTATTATCTACTACTAATGCGATAATTATCAACTTCTCGCATTTTTTACTCAAAAACGTTGGACTGTGATGAGACATATGTACCTTTGATGTAGCAGATTGTTCACTAGTTGCAAGACATCCAAGTCTGTTTCCGAGCTTGCTCTTGCTGGCAGGAAAATCATAATGAATGATACATGATGCATTTTTGATGCTCACTTTTTCCACAACTTGGTCGCTCATCACTGAAAAGTCAACAAACAGTTTTAAAATTAGGATAAGGACGTTAAACCGTACGTTAAACCTTACGTTAAACCGTAGGTTTAGTCTCTCGACCCTTCTATCGAGTGTGTGTTTAGCTTCGGTTTGAGATCTCTGATAAACAGCATTTCATAAATTAGACATTCGAGTTTTACGGTGAATTTCTTCAATACTTCAAACAGAGGTCTTATGTCTGAGTTTCTAATACCATGACACTGAGACACGTGTTTGCCAATTGCCAATGACTTGTGTTTCTCAATCCGCTAAAATAAAATGTCTGTTTAAAGTATTGAAGAAATGCACTGGAATTTATGAAATGCTGTTTATCAGAGATCTCAAACCGAAGCTAAACACACAATCTAATTCAATTCGTGCTAAAGTTTTTGTTTTACTTAACAATGGCCCTTATTGTACAAACTTCTTCTTTTGTATCTTTGTTTATGTTACTTAGTCTAAAACATCTATTATTGTCACAAGTTGAAGAGCTGAATTTTTCACCTAAGTAATTTCGTAACTCCCTGAAAATAGAACCATGGTGGTTCAGAAACGTCGGTTATTCATCCTAATCTTTATTTGTTTTCTTTTTGCTGGACAAAAGGCTGTGAATTCCAGACTTTTTCCATAAATTTGCTCGAATTTTCTGGCTTTTCCATACGTTCGAGAAAGTTTTTGGATTTATTGGATTTTTTGATATTTTCAACCATAATTTTATGTACAGCTGATACCTAATATGGACATATAGTTTGTGGCATGGGGAATGTTTCAATGTCTCTTGAAATCCTTCGGCTGCCAGGAGTGCATACTGTACGTCTGCAGTTTCTCCAGACTAGTATACTCACTTTTGATCAATAGCACAGAAACTATTCCGTCAAAGAGCCAAGGAAAATGGTTAACCGACATAGCTACATTAGACTTAAGAAGAGAAGTGGATTGTGAAACAGCATATTTGATATCCCTAAACTACAAAATCAATATAAATAAGAACCTTTCATTTCAAATACTTACATAGAGACCTACTTATTGATCCTTACCTGCTAAGTGTAAACTAGGTGATACAGACAAGTGCTCCTTTTGTCAAAAAAACAGATGCCTTAACCTATCTCTTCCTAAAGTGCCCCATTACTGAAACACTTTGGGAAGAACTGACAGGATGGATACAAATGCAACAGATTAACGAAACACTTAACTTCAATGCTGAAGAATTATTAGGGCTTTTTCCCGCAAAAACTCTGTGCTTTATCTAACTTTGCTGTATGAATGAAACTACTTATACAAATGTACATATGTAATTTACCTCAAAAAGTTCCAAAAATCGATATATAGAAAAATAATCTAGAAAGAATTAACCAAATAGAAAAGCTTTTTGGAAAGTAAACAAACAATCTTTAACAATAAATGGATGCCTTTCTTTGTATTATAGCCACATTTGAAAAAAAATTAAAGGAAAAAAAAACAGCTGATACCTAATATGGGCATAGAATCTGCGGCATGGGGAATGTTCCACTGTCTCTTGACATCCTTCAGCTGTTCTTGCTCCATGTACTCGGTTGCCAGGAGTGCAAACATACTGTACGCCTCCAGTTTCTTTAAAAGCTGCTCAGCCTGTTTAGCAGTAGCTGTAAAAACTATGGTGTCTTGGTTTCTTTGAAAAAAATCTTCTCCAAGGATTCCTGTGGGTAAAAACTATAAGTTTATAATAGGAACGTACAATTTAAACAAGTTGAAAGGCTGCAGCAATGAAACATTCCTTGTGGTTTGTATACAGATCAGTAATGCTTCAAGGACTTTTCTCTTTGCAAAAGTAGATATAAAGTAGTAGATATATAGTGTGCATACCTAACAAGAGGTCATCCCTTTGGCTTGACTGGCAAAAATACACGATCTGTTTCACGTTGTTGAATACTGCAGCCTCACACTTGTCGGCAATGAGTGTGAGTGGGTTTCCCAGGTACGCCCTGACAAACGATGCAAGTCCAACAGTCCAGGTTCTTGACATCACGACAGTCTGGCGGGGTAAATCTCGCTTAGGATTTGAAGCCAATAACTTGCCATAAAATCTCATTAGCTCCTTTAACTCTGCCGTGAATTCTTCAACCACAATATCAGCATCATCAATGACAAGATGACACAGTCTATCCAAACTTGTGTACCTGCAAAACAACAGAGCATCTAACGATGGTTTTACCTTGTTTTTTGGAGATTTGCAGTTTGATTCAGAGCTTTCTTCTTTCTTTACTTAAAAACGTTATGATACGATCTTCACTGCTATAAATGCAATTTAAGGAATTCGAAAAAAAAGCCTGAAAAAATTCAGACTTCCTCGGGATTCAATCCCAAGACATCTGCGATGGCAGTGCAGCACTTTAAGCAACTGAGCGGCGAAGAAACATCTGTTGGGAGCAGTTTAACTTTAGTGGGTGCATATATGTCACTTAAAGTTGACAATTGACAGATTTTGTATCGCGGTTATAAGCAGTGATGCTATGATACGATCTTCAAGGTTATAAATGCAATTTAGGGAATTGCGGAAGAGAAGCCTGAAAAATATTCAGACTTCAACAGGATTTGAACCTTTGATATTTGTGATACCGGTGCAGTGCTCTAACAACTGAGCTATGAAGCCACATCTGTTGGAAACAGGTCAATTCTAGTGGGACCACCCTATGCCACTTGAAGTTGAACAATAATCATTGTGACAGATTTTGTACCGCGGATATAAACAATGGGCAGTGTGGTTGGTGCAGTGGTATGATCTCTGCCTTCTCAGCACAATGTCCCGACTTCAAACCCCGGCTCAGCCAAGTGTTAAACATTTGTGTGACCTTTTCCACCAAAGTTGATTCAGCTTTCTATCCTCCCAAGGTCGGTAAAATGAGTACCAGCTTCTGCTGGGGGCTAATCTGCAATGGATTAGTGTCCCGTCCTGGGGGAATCAATGACTCTCAGCCGCTTACACTACATATCCCGGAGATAAGCACTGGCTCCTATGCACCTCTTAGTCTCATAAACGGATTTAGCTTTATAAACAGTGACGTTATAATACGATCTCGGCCATTAATAAATGCAATTTAAGTAATTGCGAAACAAATTTTTTTAGGCCTCTCTTTTTCCATTACTTAAATTATGTTTATAACCGCAAAGATTATATCATAACGTCATTGCTTATAACCCCGATACAAAGTTATCCGCCTTGATAAATACAAACATGTGGACAAAAAAATTTTAAAAACAAATGTAAGTTTTGGCTTTGAGGATGCGGTCTGTAGTTCCTGCAATGTACAGAGGCATGCATAGCTAATTTTCGACAAGATTAAGGTCTCACATCAAATATTTCTAAAGCAATCAAATTGTACATAGCGAAGCTGCTGTGCATATACTTATACTTATAAAATGATGATGATCATTGTGACCATTGTCGTTTTTGTTGTTATCATCATCATTGTCAGTGTTTCTACTTGTATTATATTATTTTGTAAAACTAAACCTTTTCTTCAGAAGCCTGAGAAAGCAAGCTGGAGTGGCAACCAACACATCACAGCCATTAATCAAGTACACTGCTTGTTCCTGCTCCTTTCCTCCACCATACACCACGTACACTCGGACACGCCTTGCCTTGGTCGTTAAATCCATTGCTTCATTGTAGATTTTTCGAGCCTGTCTCCAGAATGGTGTTAAGATAAGCACAATTGGCTGAAACATAATGGACATGCAGGTAAAATTGAGCAACTTCATTTGCTTTCAAATCGCCAAATGGTGATGAAGACAATTTATCACAAAAATTTGTTATTGACTTTAAGTTTATTTAAAGCAGTTTGGTTGGTGCAGTAGTAAGATTTCTGCCTTCCAACTACAAGGGCCCGGGTTCAAACTCCGGCTCAGCCGAGTCTTGAACATTTGAGTGACCTTCTTTTCTGCCAAAGTTGACTCACCTTTCCATCCTTACCAGGTCAAGAATATGAGTACCAGATTCTGCTGGGGTTAACCAGCGATAGGTTAATGTCTCGTCCGGGAGGGGAAGGGGGGGGGGGGTTAA
>JAODFW020213673.1:0-12513 GCA_027575235.2 Palythoa mutuki | reverse complement strand
GTAGTAGTAGTAGTAGTAGTAGTAGTAGTAGTAGTAGTAGTAGTAGTAGTAGTAGTAGTAGTAGTAGTAGTAGTAAACCTTTATTTGAAAACAGGTAAAATATCCTCAATAAAAAAACTGTTTTATGAGATATCCGTTATAATTAAAAATAGTACATCTCACTTGCATTTGAAGTTGAAATAGTAAAACACAAACCTGAATTTCTTACCATAAGGAACATCAAGGAATCTGAGGCTTATCAGGCTTTTTTATAAGAAGTGCTTTTCTTTCAGATCTTGGCAAGCTATTCCATAGTATTGCTCCACTAAGACTGGTGGATTGCTTAAAACAGTCTGTTTTAGAAAAACTAAGAGCTCATTTATTCCATCATCCCGAGAGACTACGCGGAGGCTATTTTTTTTTCTATGTTCCAAAAAAGCCTTCCATATATTTCTGGTAGTAGCATCGTGTCGCAAGCATAGATATAATTTTATCAAAGCTACAATTGTTTATAAAAAAGCTACTTTTTTGTGATAACAACTTGAAAAAAAGCCAATGAAAGGTTTCGAACTCCATTCAAGGCAAAGAAATCGCTAAATCTACGAAATTAATGATTAATGACGGAACACGGGAACGGCATTGCTTTGTGGTTTTTTCAAAATCCTCGGACGAAATTTCATTGCGTGAGTTTCCTTGGCCAAGGGGCGCTAACAGGACCACTACAGGAAGACACATAAAGCTTTTCAAACTCTTAACTTTCTGTTAGAAAGCAATTGTGCAATGTTCTCACCTTGAATGATGGAAACAATTTGTCCACAAACTATCAAGAATGGAACCAACATGGTCGATGAACGAACGTTGAAGGCTGTGAAAGAAGATTTAAATTCAATACAATTAAACAAACTGAAAAACACACAAGAAATTAAAGGAACGCATGCCCTCGTACTGGAATCAAATGACAAACATACAATAATTCAACGGTTTTAAATCGTATATTGCATGCAATTCGCAAAGAAAAATTTAAAAAGCTGAAAAAAACATGACCAAAAATGATTAAAAAGGTATAACAAGAGCAACAACACATTTACCGCAACATATACATCACGAAATCATTTAAAAATTTGGACAACTATAAATACTTAACACCTAAAAAACTTGCGGCAAAATTTAAAACACACTATTAGTCTTACACAACAAAATAAAACTGAAACAACTGTTAAGGGCAGCTAAGGATCAAAATGAAATGTGTTAAGAGTGGCTGAACAATACTATAAAGGACACATGTTTATCAGTTCATAACGAAAGTTTCACCAAAATTTAACCAATTGTCAAATTTAAAAATAAAAAAGTTTCATAACAGTTAACTTTTCGGCTAGTATTAGAGGCATTGAAACAATTCTCAACTGCTCAAGACTTTCAACGTCAAGTTTACAAATAGTAGAAACTTACCAACAGACTCTTGGCTTCTGCTTTTGCCTAAGTAATACAACTGAGTAACTGCAGAAGAATTTGGGTGATCTGGTATATATAGCTCTACTAAACGGCTGAGACAACACTGTTTATAATATCCTTCTGCACGACCTAGGGATTAACCGTACTTAGACGTGACTCCGGATGTGAGTTGATTACTAGAAGCATCCGTTCGGCTTTGGGCGTTTCAAAAGCAACCATTTAAAACCCTTGACATTTATTTGAAGGAAGTAATATATCTAGATGAGATATATTTAACGTCTATAGATATCTCTTTAACTCAGTTTTTCTTGATAATTAAACCACTAGCTAATTTGCTTTTTACAAAAGTTTGTTTAAGGGTGTGAGTTTTAAATTTAAGGATGTAAAACGTGCTTTTTCTTTCAATGTTTCAGTTGAACGAGAACTCGTAGGCGTGTGCAATATAATCGTGGGCGCCAACTTATGTTTGCAATTAATAACCGCATATTTAATTAAATTTTGCAATCAAGTGAGCCCGTCCCACGTTATCGACCAAAATCGCATTCTACAAAAGACAAGAATGCAGTGAATGAACGAAAGCCATTCCCTTTGGTTTACAAAAGCTTGATGAATCCCCAATGTGAACAGAGGTTTTATTAAATGACAAACTTACACTCAAAACTGCATATTTTACTCGCTCAGAAGGCAGCAGTCGCAACCAAAAACTTCAGTTTTTAGAATTCTATTTTTATCTCTCTATATATGTAACTAGATTTTTATTTATCGGCCGATAGCAATAAACGTCTTCAAAATTTGTGCTCTGTTTTTTTATTTTAAGGTCGGTCCCAGATAAAAAAAAATGTTTCATAGTTTTATTGCAACAGGAAGATGAATTATGACAAGCAGATATCGCAAGTTTTTCTTTGTTTCTTTTTTCAAATTATTTTTCAATGTTTACTTTGAATCCTCGCCCAACGCAGCTTATCTAGGTTAATTTTGGTTTAAGTATTCAACCTGTTCATTTGTTTGTCGTTTGATGCATATTTTTTGGCTCAGTGTTCCACTACATGTTATGTTCATATGGTAAAATGTAAGAAAGTTTATCATTCCATGCAGGGCGTTGTAAGTTTTGCATTCCTCGCTGTGGAAAATAAAATCGTGCCAATTACCACTTGTTTTACCACAAATAGAATAACGTTCTAGCAGGGTATATGAGCCATAGAAAAGCAAAACAACATCTCTTAAGCCTAACTTGAAACACTTAACGACCCTTAAACAACTATACCTATATCTCAATTTTTAAGCCGCCTTCAGCCCTAGCAGAGAAGTCGGCATTTCAAAATTTTATAACCTTCAATCGTGACCTGAACAGTGTTAAACTGGAATATTCTATAACCCTATTATCGTTCCAATCATCACAAATGCAAGTGTGTTATGGCACAGTGCATGCAGTTCAAAGGTAATCTGTATCAATACTTGCATTTTTTTATCAGAGCAACAAGGCTCAAATTAGTTTAAATGTAACAACACTGCATGAATCAACATTTTAAAACAAGCTCAACAGGTGCTCGATAACGTAGCAAACATTTGACTAAATTTTTCAGTTACTTAGCGATAGATTCTAAATCACAACGTTCAAGGTAGTTTTTTTGTTTATTAAATCGAATCCAAAACCAGAAAAACATACATGAGCTTTTAGAAACATTAATCGTGACCTGAACATTATTCAACTAGAATATTCTATAACGCTGTTATTGTTCCAGTCATGACAAATACAAGTGTGGCATGGCACAATTTAGCAAAATAATGTATCAATACATGCATGTTTTGATAAGAGTAACGAAGCTCAAGTTGACCAAAACATGATAATATTTAAAAAGAAGGTCAGAAGATGCCTGTTAACTAGGAAAAAATTAAATGCAATTTTAAGTTACTTAGCAAGAAACTATACAGCGTTGCGGTTGGCGCAGTGATAAGATCTTTGCCTTCTAACCACAATCCCAAATCCCAGCTCAGCCGAGTGTTGAACATATCGGTGTGACCTTCTTTCCCGCCAAAGTTGACTCAGTTTTCCCTCCTTACGAGATTGGTAAAATGAGCACCAGCTTCTGTTGGGGGCTAACGTGCGATGAATTAGTGTTCTACCCAGGGGAAGTTAATGACTCTCGTCAGACAGAAATCAAAGATAACCGCCGGCTCCAATGGGCCACTTACTTTGATAAATGGATTTAGCTTAGCTTGCAAGACATTCTAAATCACAAAGTTCAAGGTGGTATTTGTTTGTTATCAGATCGAGTCCAAAACCAGAAAGTCGTGCATGTAAAAAGCACTGAGGTTCCTCAAAAGAAAATTGCAGGGTTTTATTGACGTCCATTTCGAACCATGTTGCTGAAAAGCACGGTTGGTTTCCTTTAACCAAATTCTGCATGAATATTAAATAAATCTACCTGCTAAAAAAATAATTAGAAACTCTCAAAGAAATTATTTAAGCCTTCATAAAATTAAGAACAATGATCCTCAGCAAAATGTACTTGTTTTTGTAAAAAATTGACTGGTATCTAAATTTTGCCACTAAAAACGAAAGAAGCTAGACGTCAAAATACTAAATGCTATAAATGTTCCAACACAAAATGGAGATACAAACTTCAAGTAATGTTGATAAACAAATTATCATCGCCGTGGGAATTCGTAAAAGCTGACGTTTCGAGCGTTAGCCCTTCGTCAGAACATCACATTATATAGACGCATTGAATAGTTTTTTTAAAAACTATTTACTGAAAACAAAATGGAGATACGCTTTCGAAAGACTACTACTGTACCGTACCATACGTGAAGGGCGTCTCCGAGAGAGTTCGAAATATTTTCAGCAGAGCTAATATAAAGACCGCATTTCAAGCCGTTAAAACACTCGCGCATTAATTTAAGAAACCCAAAGACGCCCGAATGAGATCCAAACGTGCAGGAATTGTTTGCAAGGTTTAGTGCCAGTCTTGCATGCGATTACATCAAACTCGCATGCAAGAACAAATCAAGCAAACGCCATAATAGAGAATCGGCACTCAAAATCACGCCCAACCGACGGACCACCTCATTTGCGTCAACTATATGTCCAGATATTGGGAAAGAAGTTAACGATTGGCACAAAAGAATTTTTCTGGATCGTGGCACTCTATAAAAGACAAGAATCCAGGGATTGAACGAAAGCCATTCCCTTTGGTTTACAAAAGCATGATGAAATCCCAGTGTGAATAGTGATTTTTATCAGTAAATGACAAACTCACGCTCAAAACTGCATAATTTACTCAGAAGAAGGCTGCAGTTGCAACCAAAAATTCATTCTTTAAAATCCTATTTTTACCTATACACAGTATATGTAACCAAATTTTTAAATCAAATGAGATACAACGTGCATGTTTAAACATATATTATAAATGCACGACGTTTCAGGGTTTTTCAGTATTTTTGCGCACTGTTTGAATGTCAATAAAGTAAAGTTGCATGGTACCTTTAAATAAGTATACACGATAGAAAAAGTCAACATCGCATTGTTTGTCCGCTAAGACCAAAATGGCGATAGCTTTCGAGTTGACCTCTGGTGGCTTTCGAGCGGAGCCCCATTTCGTATGTTGTTCAACTGTTTAGGTTGAGTTCTGACTTCTGGTCTTTGAAAAAGCTGTAAATGTTAAATGTACACGGGCTAAGAAATGGTATCGTTATATTCATAGGGTTGGTTTGAGAAAACCAGCAGTATTCGAGCTCTGCTACAGACCAAGTATTGCAATGTGAAGTTCATTTTTTTTTTCTTTTGCTAAATCTCTCTGAAAATGCTCCAAATTGCATTTCAGAGAAGCTAAATTTCAAAATTTCCTGAAAGACCTTGCCATGAACGTTTTAATTGGACAAATTGCTTTTATTCAAGTTTCGCAATTCGGTATTATTTCACAGCGGTTTTCTACATGAAAGTACATGGAAATGAGGCTATATGGCAGTTTGGCCGATAACCTCGTTTTTGTGTATTTTCATGCAGAAACTGCTGTACCGCAATAATGAATAGCGGAACTTGAGACTGTCTGTCTCTCTGGATTTCGAATTGCAAACGGATCAAGGGAGGAAGAGCATTTGCAGTAACTGCATGCTAGAATTACGACACTACAGCATCAACGGCCAAGTCTTTCAAGAAAACTCTCATTAACTGACAGTTTTTATAGAACATCGGACGGTTTATATTTGCAGAATTATATTCAGCCGTTTACTAAGTCTCCATTTGACCTTTATGACCTTTTTATGTTAATCAATGTTAGTCATTTCGTGATGTAAACAACATTTTCACGAAACTGAAACACGTACCTTGAGCATAAAAACGTAGTTCAAAACAGTGTCGAACGTAGCAAAAAATGGGTGTGCATTCAGCTTTGACAGAGCTCCTTGAAATTTTAATAAGATTCTTTCCTTTCAGTCAGTTTAGCTCAGCAAAGTAAGTGACAAAAATGACCACTGAAATACAACTGAAAATCAGAATTTGTTTCTTTTCGTATTATTTCTTTAAGAACAATTATGGTTCTTTTCTACCCATGCAAACTAGCTTTAAGGCCAATTGTCCGGCACTAAAAGAGAATTCGTACTGGGTTATTATTAACACTAGTAGTACTGAGTAACATCCAATCCAATTTGGTAGTTTAAGAATTCGCACTGACCGGCCAAGTCGAGTAGTTGCTCATTATTGCGACTTAATCTGACTTAATGATGGTATAAAAGAGAAGGAGAAAAATTTAGGTGGCTATTTTTGTCGTCCTTTGGAAGTATTGCTTGAAAATTCCGCAATCGAGATTTTTCTGTAATCTGAAATGGCAGTTATGTGAGAGTCGTTGAAGTGGTTTTTAAATCGTTTTAAGAGGATTTTCACCCGAGGAACGACTTCTTTTAAAGAAATATGCCTAAAATCAGACTATTGTTGTTCCAAAAGAGAACTTGGCCAGGTTTTAGCCAGATAAAATATATTCTGACCAAAAACTGAATGAATGTGCCCGGCGCTTAAAACAAGTTGTAAGGTGCCGTCATATTTGATGCAATTGTACACCAACATGGAGGCCAAATTACAAGGTTTCGTAAAAGCCAAGAATTGCCAAAAATATTGATGAAAACGTTGTTAATTTGCGTTGATACTCACTTATTTTCTCTTGTTTTGCAATAGAAGGTGAAAATAGTAAAATGATGTATTGATTTAACTCTTCGAATTACGTGACTGCAGTTGCATAAATCTGGACTGAATCGCTTTACTGTTACCAATATCTCTGGAAAACCTGAACTTGTGTGTGATAATCTGTTCGGGAAAGCTATGAAAAATATTAAAAACACATGTAACGCGCGGAGAAGGCGAAGAAGGCTTTGTCGAAAAAAAAACAGCGAGTAAAATGAATGACGTTCAAAACCTCGCAGTTTTAGTTGCTGTTTTTTTAATTAGAAAGCGTTTTTGTATTTATTGAACACCCTGGTTTGTTCCAGCATCAATTTTACTTTAGTTAGACGCGAAAAGGAAGCAGTGCAAGCAATTAAATAAAATGTTTATTGAATGCATATTGAAGATAAAGTAAGTCTATTTTAGTAAATAAGTATTTACATTTTGCAAATGTTTGCATGGGAGGCGCAAATAATCCTTCGCTTTTAACCCTCTTAAACCTAGCATTAAGTCTTTACACGGCCTACACTCTAACTTCAGAGCTGTAGAATAATTTCTTCAAATTTGTCACGCGTAGTTTTATCTATTTAGAAAACAATATTTATAGAGTGGCTTCTCGTCTGTGTCTTTGACACTTTCACACCGTGGATATAGTCCCTGGCATGCAACTTTTGACAAAGCGTGGGACTGCTGCAACGTGAACTAAACCAAGTGGTTTGGCACAATCATTAAGTTTGTTTTTAGATTCGGCATTTCGCCAACTTGGCAAGAAATCTCTTTTTTTCTTTCTTTTTATAAATATATAACGCAACAGGCAAAGGAATGCATTTTGCTTTTAAGAGTAAATCTATTAATATTGTTTCTTGAAGAGGCTGTCAAAACACGACAGTGCCTCTCGAACCTGCTGAAACATCGTCTCAAACAACTAGCTTTTGACAAGAGAAAGACTTTGTTGACATTTCACTTTTTACAGGTTTTTTTGTTTCATTGTTTTGTTTTGTTTATATTTACAAAGATACACATACTTGCGAGGAAATGCCTCGGCCGGACAAAATAAACCGCAAGGTTTTTGGGTTTGACTTCAAAATAATTAAGTTTTAAGTTTTGTGTAACCACACTACAAACATACTTACAAGAGAACACAGAAGGACATATACTTAAAAAGAAGATAGAAGAGTTTGATAATATTAAGTTGGGAACCTTGTTATCTTGTCTATTTTTGAAACAGGGTTCAAATTCTTAAGGTCAGAGGTAAAATTCTGCCATTACCACTTGACGCCATTACTGGAATCGTTGTGTGTTTCCAATATTAGCTCCAAAGCTTGTTGTACGGAAGTCGTCTTTAAATGCACTGAATTTGCTTTAAAAGTTGGTCATATTTGTCTGAAAATATTTTGTGACTTCCCCAACTATTTCTATCAATTTTATTACTGCTGTTTCGATACATTTTTGGTTCAAGTATTCTTGTGACATCACCAACAGCGACCAAAATTTGTTTAGCACGCCGACACGAAAAGTTTATATACAGTAGGCTTCGGTTAGTATCATATTTATAAAGTGTTTATCTCGTGCCATTTGCCATTGTAGAACTAGAATCCCCCGCGCTGGCCTCCGCATTAAACTGAAAAATTAATGTAGGTGGAGAATAGAAATAAACCAGAAGTGAGGGCGAATTAACGTTGGTCCTATTACGGCTCACGAGTGGAGTAATCTCTCTGCATAAATTTTAGCATCTATCAAAGCAATTTGGGCAATTTCGGACTTCTAAAAATACCAACGCCATATATAGGCATTAATTTGTGTCTTGACTCATAGTTTTATAAAGATTTTCCGATTAAAAATTTGATCACAATGAAAGCAGGTATTTCTAGATTTGCGATGAAACAAACGGTAAAATTGGTGTCTCCTGTAGGTTTGTCGGACATATAAGATTTCAGCACAACCGAGTTTGACAGAAACTTAGAGGCTTATGAAGGTGATGTTTATTTATTCGAGAACATTGCAGTTTTTCGGAAAAGTTGATCCCCCGCGATATTTCCGTGTGTAATATATCAGTAAGGTTCGCCTGCACGAGCAACTTTTATGTGACAACTTTCATGTAACAATTTTTATTTGCTCGTGTGGACGGGGAAAAAAGATCAATTTTTATGTGACAAATAATTTTATGAAAAGCTTGTGTGTTAGCCTCTATGTGACAAAAAAAATTCACATACCGCTCAAAATTGTTCGTGTAAATGATTCGACGCATAAAATGCCACAAATACTTAAGACATTAATCCCTAGCCCCTCCAATGGACACTGCACGCAATAAAAATACACGCTTTTTAATAAGAACAAATAAATTTTGCCGTGGCTCAATGTTCTTAATTTTTTGGCGACTTCAGTCTCAATTTGTTATTAATTAGTTCTTATTTTTGTGAGCGGTGTTAGTGAAGAAAAAACAGAATAAAACAAGGTATTGGAAAATGAAACGGCTTGCGCCACATATGTATATTGTTCGGCTAGAGGTAAACTACCTTTATTGTTTGTTGAGCAGTCTTTACAGTGATCTTTTTATGTTTTATGTTGTATCGCTAAGTTTTAGTCAATTTTCTACCACAAGTTAAAAACATTCCTAGTTTTCAAGCCCCAGCCTGAGCTTGCTATTAATTTATTCTTAAATTTTGGCAAATTTGAGCCTTGTTCTTCTTATAAAGTTGTTCTAATACTAAACTTTGAACTGTTGACAAATATTTGTTGTACCATCTACATGATAAATATATTTGTTACGTAAGATTTGTCGCATAAAAGCTGTTCATGTAGACAAACCTTTAGGCAGCATGCTTTATACGTTTCATGATATAAAAAAACTTAAAGAAAGTATGAATACTCCTTGATACTCATTGTTGTTTTTCTACATTGATTTTGTTTGGTTGTTCAAGTTTCAGCTTGAGAAAGTATGTCGCCAATTTGTTTTTTCTTACTACGAAAGTTTGCGAAATATTGTTTGTTCGGTTTTCTGCTCTTCAGTGCAGACGTTTGGACTTGGAGCATTTCCGGTTTCTTCTTTTTGTTTTCCCGGATAAAATGTAGCTGAAATTTAGGGTCTGAATTCGGACTCCTCAGACGCCAAGATAAAAGTAATAGTTGTTATGGTAAATACGACGTTACGATCGAAACCTTGGCCTTGGGTACTATTCAGGTATCAAAATGGAGGACCGCCTTACAGAACTCGATCCCCTATAACACCCCTATGTAACAGACCTGGCGAAACCCAACCTGGTGGGCTATTTTACCCAACCTAGCGAGGTTTTGGTCAACCTGGGCCCTGGTCAATTCTGGAATAAAACCTGGTCAAATTTTGACGAACCTGGTGAAAAATTAAACCACCCTTGCGACCTAGTAGAATATTGAGAAATAATTATTTATATCAACCTGGTGGAAAATCTTGTGACCTGGCAAAAAATTTGTGAAAAACCTGGTGAATTTTCAGAAGGCACCAGGTCTGTTACATAGGGGTGTTTACTTGTAACTGCAGTTCATTAGTGTTCGGATTAATCCATTGAATCCTAGGGTGCATTTCTTTGGGAAAATCCTAATCCGGATTCTGAATCCAAAAAGGGATTTCAGTTTTGTTTCTTTGGCAAAATCCAGAAAGGGATTATGAACCCAATGAATCCGTACCCGAATAGGATTCAATAGATTAATCTGAATCCGGATTCTTAGGATTCACGACTATTGTGTTTCTTTGGGAAAGGATTCGAAAATAGTCCTTAATTGTGGCAAGCGGTCTTCGCGCGAAAATACTGTCTGGACCTGTCTGCTGTCTAACTGGAAAAAACCCTTTTTGGATTTTTCGTTTCTTTCGCACAAAAGAATCCCCGATTAATCTACTTTTGGAATTTTTGTTTCATTAGAAAAATAGAATCCGTGTAATCTCACGCAATAATCCGATTTTGGATTTTGCCAAAGAAATGTCGGTTTTGTTGGATTCATAATCCCTTTTTCGATTTTATCAAAGAAACAAAGAATCTCTTTTTGGATTCAGAATCCGGATTAAGATTTTTCCCAAAGAAATCCACCCTAAAAAGGTCTTTTCGCGTGTTTTTAGCGACAACAACGTGCAAGTGCTCAGTTTGATGAATTTCAACGTGCAGTCATTGTATTTATATACTATTTTGTTTTGTTTTTTTTTCGTCATCGTTGGCGTGACCATCCTCAATTCTCAAAGTCCCAAGTAACAAACTGACAAAATTGTAAGAACTCCTTTGATAAAAAAGATATTTTACTTCGTTGTGTCAAAAAATCCAGTGGCGGATCAGATTATCTGAACCGGTTTCCATTATATTTTACGCGGAAATCGTTCATTTTTTCATAAAAGGAAAAATTAAATATATATTTTTCGTAAAAATGGGCTTCAACTTTGAAATACAAAAAAGCACTTTGGAAGTTTTTTTCTTTCAATTTTCCTTTGTATAAATATGCTCTGACCTTACACGGTTTAATACAAGGCATCATACTCTAATATAAGGTCAGTTAACACCAGTGTAAATCCGTGTACGATCAATTTATACTTGCCAATATTGGACTTGGTCAGAAGATCGTGTTTAGCTTAAATTAATGAATAAATCAAACTTTTAGTCAAAAAGGCTTGCATTAACTGGTCTGACATATTGAAAAAAATTTTTTTTAGACGCAGTGTGCGATATTTCAACCGGCGGTCACCAGTTTTCATTAGGTTTAATAGAGCAGTTTATGTTACAGCTTTTTTACATGTTTTTAAAAGATAACGGATAGAAGTTACAAACAATAGAGGACATTCAGTATCACTGAATGGACAAAAAATTAAATATATAGTATAACGGGAAAAAAGTAGGGATTAGGTTAAAGCAACTGAAATGAAGAGTTACTGATCACGTCTGTTTATAACTCTTAAAAGCTTCAGCTGCTTTTGCTTTATGAATAAAATGTGCTTCGCGAGCTTTCTTTAACTGATTTTCAAGAGGAACAACAACAAGAAACGTATCTGTTAAGAAAGTGTTCCGACACTGTTGTATAAGTATGGGAATATAACTGCCGTTAGGGTTTGTTATTGCTGTTATTGGTCTTCTATTCTCGTTGAAACGGTCTTTCAGACGACGCTTAGTTTCACCGATGTATTGCAGGCTGCAAAGACTGCATTGGACCGCATACACGAACCAGTAAATTTTGCCGAGGTTCATTGTTCTTAATTTTTTGGCAATTTCAGCCTCAATTTGTTCTTAATTTGTTCTTCTGCATGTGGGCGGTTTTTAATGAACAAAAAACAAAAAAACCCAAGGTATTGGAAAATGAAACTCCTTACGCCACACATGTATTGTATGGCTAAATTTAGAGGCGAACTACCTTCATTGTTTGTGGAGTAGTCTTTACAGAGAATCTTTTTATGTTCTATGCTGTGTCGCTAAGTTTTAGTCAATTTTCTACCACAAAATCACTAATATTACTACTAATATTACTACATCTAGGGTGAACTACCATGAGAATATCTTCAAAATATTCCTGCAGCGTTCTGATGAATATAGTAGGTTAGATTGTTTGATAATGATGCGAGCAATGCTAGGTAAGGAAGGGTTATAGGTTGTTACAAAAGTCAAAGTTTCAGAATTCGGCTTGGGTTTAGTTTTGAGAGCGTCAACGCAAGGAATATCAGAAGCCCGTTGTATATTTGTCATGAGAAACGTTTTGTCGTAGTTGCTATTGACAAAATAATTGACAAGTTCATTAGTGCGTGATATGTAGTTTTCATGGTTGGAACAAATACGGCGGAGGCGGAGCGCAAGTATAAGGAATGGAACATTAAATGTGCATTTCTTTGGGAAAACCCCTAATCTTAGCTTTCCATCCTCCCGAGGTCGGTAAAATGAGTACCAGCTTCTGCTGGGGGCTAACCTGTGATGGATTAGTGT
>JAODFW020212657.1:0-12514 GCA_027575235.2 Palythoa mutuki | reverse complement strand
TGTAAAATATGCTTTGGCAATATGTAAGAACTTTTACGTCATGCCAATAAAGCTCGTTCTACTACTACTACTACTACCACTACTACCACTACCACTACTACTACCACTACTACCACTACTACCACTACCACTACTACTACCACTACTACCACTACTACCACTACTACTACTACTACCACTACTACCACTACCACTACCACTATCACTACTACCACTACCACTACTACTACTACTACTACTACTACTACTACTACTACTACTACTACTACCACTACTACTACCCTACTACCACTACTACCACTACTACTACTACTACTACCATTAATATAAAGCAGAAAGTGGACGATGGATTCTGTCCGAAATATCATTTATCACCACAACTTCTCGTAACTTATATTAATCCGAACAAATTTCTTTACTTTTTATCTTAGTTAAGAGTGTATTGTATTAAAACCCGGACGCTTGTATACCAGCAAAGTGCGTGCCTCGGCACCCTGACAAAGAAATGAAGTTTGTGATATCTCCAAAAGTGAAATTTTCGTTGTTTCCTCTTTTTCAGTCTGATCGGTGATGCCTTCTTCATTTGATAGAAATTGTTAAAACGTACTGTACAGCTCAATAGAGCAGAAACCTGTCATGGCACTACCGAGAGATACTGCTAATTCCAAGACCTTGAAGTTGTGTTTGTGTTCGTTCAAAGAATTGTGCATAGCTTTAAACATCAAAACCAGGAAACACTCAACGATGTTATAAGCTAAATGCATCTATTGGCGAAATTTGCCTGGTGTGCTACCTACTGTGATAGTTAATTTCGCTGATCGCAGCCAATACTAGGGTGTCTGATATCAGTGATTTATACCGTAGCAGTTTGCAAATATTCAACTCTTGTTCGCGCCGAGTGTGCCCCTTCCTGCGATTTTGTGCGCTCCTTGCAGTGAATTACCAGTTCATTCATTCACCAAAATATATTTTATGATTATTATCACGCGACGCGTACTGAGATTTTTGTAAAGACGGCTGAAACTTTATCGTCTTATGATACAAACTAATTTAGAACTATCCATTAAAAACAATAAATTTTCGAGTCTCAATAAATGTTCACTGAAGCCTAATTCTTGCAGCTGTAGCGCCCGTTTTTGCTGATAACAAATCACACGGTACTTTAATTTCCTATTTGAACGAAATGAGGTGTTGTGACGTCATTGCTTTATTGCTTGTTGAAGTTAATAAATCTGAAATAAACTCTTACTTTAATAACTTGTGGTCAGAGCACGCCCTTCGTTCTCAGTCAGTCGGTCTGGCTAGCGTCGTTAAAAAGTTTATCTGTAACTTGTTTAACAGGTAACTTCAACACTAATCGTTAACTAATCTACATTCTAATATAAAAAACATCTTTTTCCTTACGTTAAATAACTTTTGCTTAGCATGTGCTCCAAGATAAACTATGCAATAGATATATCTTCGTATAAGTCTAATCCTTGTTATTAATGGGTCTATAATAACAAAGATGTTTTTATAAATGCTCACTTTTTCGTATTTTGAAGCTGACCAGGTATACGTATTCGTTTGCGATTTACTCTGCAAATCCGTGCATGATCAAGTTCGTGTTAGCGAAACAACAGTCAAGATCTCACTTCAATGTCTTTTTGCCAAAAATAAGAGCATCAGAAGATGAAACAATATCCTCTTTCCGCCGAGTGAAATTATTCTTCTACCAAAATAGATATTTCATTTTACTCATTTCTCTTTCTTTTTGAAAAGTGGGGAGAGATAATGAGAGTATAATTTGAATTCTTAAAGAACTTGGAATTAATAGACCTAAAACGAAAAGCTGTCAATTTTCATTGTAGGTGAAAGTAAATTGCTTTTTCATCAGAGAGTTTCTATTTTGAACATTCGATTACAAAGTTAAGAGTGAAGAACTCTTTTTTACTTAGTGTAAAAGAATTGTAAACGAATTGTTTACGCGAAGTTTGTGTCATGACTGAACCCTTTTTGCAGTCAGTTCAATCTGTCGACAACGATATATCATACTTTTTGATCCGTCTTTAGTAAAATATTTCTAATTTAACTTCTATTTTTTTTCTATTTTTCTTCTCTCTTTTTCAGTCATATAGCTGAACGGATAATATTCAAGTGAGATGTCTATGCAATAACTCTGGCTATTGGGATTTGTTTTAATTTTCTTTTAGTGCGGTGTTTCATCAATAATATATTATTTTCCTTCACCGAAAAATTCAAACCGTTTGGTACAATACTATAAAATACAATGAAAACGATCTGTTACGATTCAACAATTTTTTTATAATTTAAATTCATCCCAGAATTGTGATCACAAATATATTGATTTTTTTATCTTTATTTTTTTTCCATCAGCTATTGGTATATATATATATTTTCTAAACTGTGAGCATGCCTTCTGAAAAAAGTTCCTGCAACCCAGTCTAGTCTTACTACTTCCCTTAAGACAAACAAATATTATCGCATTTCGAGAGACAAAGTCGCGCTGTAGGCCATACTGTTTGCTCCAGGCATTCTCAATTTGATGTATATTAGTATTTACGTAGATAGTGTACTTTGTTTTTAATAATATTGGCTAACAGAGTGGGGCCTACTTAGAATTTATCATGTGCGTGTAGAGGAACTACTTTTTCATTCAAAACACAAGTTTTAAACCAAATTAAGTTCGTTCAGTTCATTTCGCACCAATCATGCAAACTTTTCTCTACAGACTACACTCATTCCCTGAGCCGAAATAGCTAAAAGATACCGGCGCTGTTTTCAAAATTGAATACTAAAATACCCTCGGCCGGTTATTTCGGAAAAAATCGATTCCTTCTGAAAACGGAAATTCATGGAAAACTAATACCCTTCCTAAAGTCCTGTAGAAATTTAGATATTTTAACAAACAAAGGGAAAAAATAGAAACTTTTGGTTTTGAGGAAGCAAAATTTGAATGAAGTGAGCCAAAAGCTTTGGAAATTAAGATAATTTTGTCGAGCATCAAATGATTTCCTTTGAAGATAATGGGGGGGAGTTATTGCCGGAAAAAACACCTTCTTGCGCATACTTTTTAAATAAATTTAATACTGCAAAATTATAGAATAATTGCATCCTTCCAATTTATTTGGTTTTTCCGCAAATTCTCGATGGTGATCTCTTTTGTTTTTTAGAACAAAATTTAAAATTAAACATCATATATATATAGCAAAGAATAGGAATCATATCGCTTTTTTCAAAATAAAAAAGTAAATATGTAAATTCCATTCAATATGCTCCGGAAGTATGAAGAGGTCCAAATAAATACAATTTTGTTTGTTGCAGATGTTTGAGAGACATAAAAGACCCTGAAACTAAAATAATCATAAGCAAGATTTTTGTTTTGCTATTGCCTGATTGTGCAGTCGTTTAGTACATACGAGAATTAATTAATATTTTTAAATACTTCATTATCTGGTTATTGCGAAACCCGAATTCTAGATAATTCTGTTAAGACTTGAATGCTTACCACTGGTTTGAATAAACAATAGTAAAACTTTTGCTGTTAAGAAACTGCAAAAGAAATTATACCTTTGAATTGTTCAAAACAATTTGAGTTTGATGTATGAAAGTCGGTTGATATTCTTGGAGTAAGGACAAGCTAAAAATGGAAAATTACCGAATTACATTTGCTCAGTTGAGTAGGACTTAGAACTGCGAAGTAAACAAAAAAAAGTAAAAGCTTATAAAGTAAGTATTCTAATTATGTCTTAGCAAGATAAAGTAATATTGCTAAGTGATGCCGGTCGTAACCTTTGAAAGAATTATGGAAGAAAAAAAGCTTGAAATATTGGTCAAAGTAATACAGTATTATACCCAGATGAAAAACGGATTTAAATGAGGAATTGCACTTCACATTCTCCACGCTTTCTAATCATGAAGATAAAATAAAGATAAGCTCCCTTCTTTAGCCCCGTGTGTTAATAACGTAAGCCTGTAATGTTTGATTTGATGTTCAAAAGTGCTTTATAAACAAGTAAGTTAAAGTCAAAATTTTTTTATTATACTGTGAGGAGGCTGAAAAGGTTGTTCGTCAAATTAAAGCAATATATCAAAACTGGTGATAGAAATAATTATAATAAATTTTTAGATGTCTATCTTAACTGGATGTGGTTTTCACAAAACACGTACTAAGGATAAATAAACTTCCTATGTGCTACAAGGTCAAATAATTAAGAATTGAATCGACTGTATTTAGTCTGTCAGAAAAGAAAAACACAACAGTCTTATTTTATATAAATTTGATAACGATTCGTGGACACATTGCAATTCGTTACATTCCACTAAGACTTCAAATGGCATAATGGAGTGCGCACTTTCAAAACAATTCAGTTAAAACTAAGCAGCTGTCATGTTGCACTGAGTCAAGTCAGAGTTCTTAAAATGAGATAAAACGCCAGAAGCTTATAAAGGAAGTAGTTTAGACTCCAAAGAGCATGGAAGAACTTTTTTTGTAGTTGATACGCATCATAAAGAATCACTAAAAGTGAATTTAAGAGTATAAATTGCTTGCGAATTATAACAAGCCTTGATAAAGTTGAGGGTCGAACAGCAAATGTCATGATACCGCAGTAAGTTAATGGTATTTGCAACTCACAACAATTAAGAACAGCATCCCTTGACAGATTTCACTTTAATCAGGGGAGATATACTCTTTTCAAATAGATATGACACAAATAGAAACGATTGGTTTTTGCGACCAATATATGCCACTCATTAACTTTTTTATGTTCATTTCTCTTGTCTTAGAAAGCTGTGAAGCTTCGTTGGGAGGACACAACGAACTACAGAGCGCGGTTCCAAACTGGTGAACTATACACAGGATTATTTGACACAGACGATATCAAGGAAGTGACTCAGTGAGGATACTGATAAACTTTAACATAGCTACAAATCACCCAAGTTGTACCTGAGGCCAGACAAGGTCCTTTAAGAACAAGGAGTAGCTGCGACCAAACATTTTCAGTGAGAAGTGAACTATTCCTTGATAATGAACAACTCTACAACGCAATACAAGTTTGACTTACCCGATACAAAACAGCTTCAAATTGCAATTTTTCTTATATCATTTGTCTGTGGAGTGATTGGTAACTCACTCGTTGTATGGGTAATTGCCATAACGAAGAAAAAAACAGTGAGCGATCTTTTAGTGACATGTTTGGCGTTTTCAGATATTTTGTATCTGTCACTGAGCGTTCCTGCTAACATCCACCACTATCTTTATACCCTCGTGTTCAACAACTTCTACTGTAAATTTATTCTGCCTATGATGACGGCAACTTTCTTCCTGTGTGTCTTCACCCTCACCGCCATGGCAGTGCACCGCTGTTTTGGAATACTGAACCCTTTTGGCAGAAAACTGAGTCTTACACAGACAGCATGGATTATCGTGTTAATATGGATCATGGCAATTATTCCAGTAGTTCCTCTAATGGTTGTTTCAGAAGCAGACTCCGAGTATTCAAGCTGTCTGGAACTGTGGAAGAAGCAAGAGTATAGAAAATCCTACACCCTCGTGCTCTTTTTCTTGCAGTATGTTCTACCGTTGCTAATCATAAGCATCGCCTATTTCAAGATTGTGCGATATCTTTACGGTTCTAAGGTGCCTCGCGTCTTTGTCAATGACATTGGTGCAGTAAGAAGGCGGATGAGTAGAGAAGAAAACAAACCTGTTGTTCGAACTCTTGCCGCAATCGTATTAGCGTATGCACTTTGCTTGCTGCCACATCAGATCTGCGGCCTTCTGTGGGACTTTGGAGGCAAGAAAGAGCAGCAAATGGCTATTTACATGGTGGACTATACTGACATGCTGCTCAAAATTCATTCTTGTCTCAACCCGATTATTTATGGTACGCTAACAAAGCATTTTCGGGCTCGCTTCATGAACTACATTAGTCAGGTGAGAAAGCGCTTTTACTGTATAGTATTACCGCATACTTGGGGTTGTTTTGCCGACACCGGGGGTGTGAAAATACCCTAACTGCCAGCTCAACCAATTAAACAAGGCGGTATTTTGTATTTTTACTTGTAACAGTTACACGGGTTATTTCTATGTTAAACCTATAATCAAAAAGGGTCGGATTACAAAAATATTGACTAAAAGAAATCTAATGAAAGCAAATTCCAAAGTCAGGGCTGGTCGGAATCAAACTATAGTTACGTCTGGGTTATATTTTGTAAATAATGATTAAAGTAGGGGCGTAAACTGATATTACAGTCATGAAACGCCCGCAAGCCAGAGGGACCCTTAGACAGATAATACGGTCACTGATCCGTGACGCATGTATATGCTGCTCTATCTGCTGCACAAGAGCACCTCTTACTGCAAAGCCTATACCTCCTTCTCTTTTCACACCAGCCGGCTTTCCTTTCCAAAAGAAAGTATAACCAGTACCCTTCTCGCAAATTTGACCTTCCTCGCTCAAACGGGTTTCCGAAAGGGCAGCAATATCAATGTTGTATCTTTCCAGTTCCCTGCAAACAACCGCAGTACTGCGCTCTGGACGTGCGGGCAAATCTGTACGATCTAAAAGTGTTCTTATATTGCAGGCGCCGAAGGTGAGTCTCTTTCTAATCTTCAAATACTTATTTTTTTCTTGCCCTGCTGGTATAAACAGCCGTCAGCCGCAGGAAACTGACCAGCTTGAAAGTTAAACAGACGATGTTTAGGTCACCTTTTGTAGACCCTTCTCATAAAATGAGTGGGCAGCGTTCATCCTAACAAGGCCTGCCGAGACGCAAAAGGCTCCGCCCAAGCCAGTTCCTGTTCAGAAAACTAACAACGACGTTAAGAAAAGCCAAGAGCCGCCAGCGTGCAGAGTCGCGACTGCATACTTCCAGCACGTTACACCTGTATACCCCGCCACTCCTCCATCGCCGCAGGGCTTTTAAAGAAATATCTGCACAGAAAGGTCGCGGCAGCATGTGCTTGTGCCGTACACATACCTCCCTCTAAGTATAAACTGCCAGGGTCCAGTGACAAGCAGAAGCAAGATGACTGGTAACTGTGTCAACCGCAGGTTTTACAGAGTTTTCTTCACCTGGTTTTTGTTCGGATTTTACCTTGTCCTAGATGGATGGCCAAGCCAATGCTGTGAGCTCCATTTGCCCGTTTGCTTTGATAAAGAGGTTGGCTCCCCTAGACTACGAGGCTGGTATGACGTGCTCACAGTCATGCCCCAAGACTCCGGAGGGAAGGGACTTCTCACTCTTCTTATTCGCGAGCTGCCTGATTCGTGTCAGGGTCCCACGCCGTACCCATGTCATTATGTCGTTCTATCAAGACCTACGTGACTGTCTTAATTACATTCCTAAAGCAGACAAATTCGTGCTGTTAGGTGACTTAAATGCACGTGTTGGTTGTGATGATCACACCTGGGACGCTCTTGGCAAATTCGGTCTGGGTCAAATGAGGTTCAGTAGTCTACTTCTTCTTCAGCTCTGCACAGAGTTGGATTTAGCTATCTGGAACACCTTTTTCCATCACAAAGTCATCCATAAAGTTACACGGATTCATCTACGCTCGAAACATGGGCACATCTTTGATTATATCATCACACGAAAGCGAGATCTCCAAGACGTCTGTGATGTTAGGGTTATGCGAGGTGCAGAATGTGGCACCGACCACAAGTTAGTGCGAGGGAAAATGAAGTGGAGGATTAAGAAGAAACTTAGGCCTTGTGGGACGAAAGTTCCTGGATGCATTGATGTCTCCAAACTGCAGGATCTTGAAAGCCTTGAAGGATGCCTTTGAGAGTATCCGTTTTGATGGTACCTGGGACAACTTCAAGTCTCAAGAGTTGGAGTTGAGGTCCCAGGCTTTTAGAGATCAAAGCACCAGGACTGGTTCGATGAGAATGATGCTGCGATCGCTAAACTTTTACAGCAAAAGAACACAATACATAGGAGGCTTCTTGTCCCTGATGACTCAGCCCGAGCTACTGTGGAGAAAGACTTAAAGGACGTCAGAGCAAGCGTACAGCAGGAAATTTGGCACATGAAGAACAAATGGTGGACCAGCATCTCTGCAGAAATGCAGTGAAGATTCAAAATTGCTATATAGCACTATCAGAAAGGTATTCGGTCCACAGCCACTCTCAATGGTACCTTTGAAATCCAAAGACGGCTCTTTCCTTATCAAAGATACAGAAGGGACCCTTGGTTGCTGGTAGGAGTGCTTCACAGAGCTCTTTTGCAACCCCTCGATAGTAAATGAAGTTGTGATCCTTGGCCTGCAGCAGAATGAGGTTTTGTATGATCCAAGCCTTTGGAGGAGACAACGCAACTTACTTATACCATTTATAAGTTAATCGTAGCTGTTTGGAATGGAAATCCGGCCCCACAGGTTTGGGTTAATGTGATCTTACTGACTCTCTTCAAGGGCAAGTGCTCAAAATCGGAATGCAGTGACTATCGTGGAATCAGTTTATTGGAAGCAGAGGGAAAAATTCTTGCAAGACCACTATTGAATAGGCTGGTAAAATGGTTTTGCCTCTCTGTCGTACCAGATAGCGTGGATTTAGGGCAGGGCGGGGGACCACTAACATGATCTTTTCCGTCCGCCAACTCATGGAAAAGTGTGTAGAACAACAAGCACCTTTTTTCAAGTTTTTGTCGATCTCACCAAGGCTTTCGATTCTATCAATCGCAGCACCCTTTGGAATGTGTTGTTGAAACTCGGTTGCCCCTCGAAGTTTGTTGACATCATCAAACAGTTGCATGACAACATGTGTGCAAGAGTCTGCGTCAACGGTAAATTATCAGATCCAATTTGTGTGGACAATGGTGTGAAACAAGGAGACATCCTTGCACCTACTCTGTTTTCAGTTTACTTCGCTGTGATGTTTGAATATGTTTTTCATGATGTCGATGTCAAGGCGTACATCCGCTTCAGGACTTCGGGAGAAGTCTTCAACCTCCGCCGATTGAACTGTAAGTCAAAAACGGTTCAAACTCTTGTTTTAAAGTTTCTGTACGCAGGAGGAGGAGGACATGCAGCTCATTATGGCCAACGCATGTAACGCTTTTGGCCTCACCATAAGTTTGAAGAAGACCAAGGTCATGTATACCCCTCCTCCCGGAGAAGCCTATGTAGAACCTATCATCTTGTTAGATGGAAATAAGTTAGGAGTAGTGGACAACTTCATCTACCTGGGGAGTAAGCTAAGTAATGACGGCTCTCTCGATGCGGAGATTAACAACAGGATAGCTAAAGCTATTGCTGCTTTTGGTAAACTAGAGAAACGGGTCTGGATGGATCATGACATTACCCTCAATACGAGATTCAGTGTCTACAACGTCTGTGTTTTATCATCTCTGTTGTATGGCTCTGAAACTTGGACGTCACATCAAGCGCCTAGAGAGGTTACATCAGAACTGTCTCCGCGGTTTACTGAAAATCCATTGGTCTTCTTTTACGCCGAACACCTTGGTGCTTGAAAAAGCACGTACCTCAAGTATAGAGAAAAAACTCATTCTTAATTAGATGCGATGGCTTGGCCATGTGGTCAGAATGGAATATGACCGATTGCCAAAACAATTATTCTATGGCGAGCTCATAATTGACAAAAGGCCCCAGCACAAACCAAAAAAAACGGTTCAGGGACGTAATAAAGAACAACCTTAAGGCATTGGGGATAGATGTTAACAACTGGGAGACCCTGGCGGCAAACCGTGCCGGCACACTGGAGGCAAGCAGTAAAGACTGGCTGTAACCTGTTCGAGCAGAAGAGGGTTGAGCATGCAATGCTTAAAAGAACACCTCGGAAACAGGATGTTAAGATTGTACCAGCTGAGTTACAAGTAGGGTTCAAATGTGGAATCTATTCGCGTCTTTTTCTTTCAAAAACGGGTTTGATAAGTCATCATAAAGCCCATGCCAGAAGAAGTCACTCTATGCAGACTTAAAGAAATGGCTACCCTCTGTCACGCAAGCTTAAAGAAATGGAAGCTATCATTATTTATTATTACATTTTGTAAATAAACCCCATTCTGGCGGCTGATATATCGGAGCTGTGAAATTTTGAGGACAATTTATCAGCCAAGGACATTAAATCCTCTGATAAAACAGCAAGCCAGGAAGGAGTTTATTTATTTTATAACCCTCCAATTTATGACGCTATAAACGAAATTTGTGTGAAATTTTGTGTGAAATTTGTGTGAAATTATTATCATAAACACCATTTAACATCCTAACTTACAATTACTCAGCAAATTCCTCGAAAGGTAAATTCAGTATCTCATTAAAAGTTAAAAGAGCTTATTGAGTACCTGAAGGACAGCAAAGTTTGCTTGACTAAGAAAGCATCGCCATTTTGTCAATGAAAGGAATTGTTTCTGGAATATTTCGCTTCCTTGCGTTCGCCGTCCCCAAACAAACATTTTCAATAAATTTAGCCGAGTCTTCGATTCCGTTTCGAAAACGCAGACTAAAACGTTGCATATTGCTGGCGTTGTACACAAGCAACCAGAACTTTAAAGGACTCAATTCAAATTAATTGTGTGAATGGTGCAAAATTGCGACGTGTGTCAGTGCGTACGTCAAAACGTCAGCCAAATCTCTCGAACGTAAATTCTGCTATTTTGAGCAAAACGGTTTTCTTGATTTTCAATAAAATGTTAAATTTTCAATATGTTTGTTTTGTTTACAAATAGCGGACAAAATCGGAAGACGGATATCAAATCGGAAGGGGTATATCGCCTGATCTTACGATTTTGTATCACGTGATGCATTTTGGCCAATGAGAGCGCAAAAAAGTCAATGGATCGGTTATAACTCCAAATAACTACGGCGAGTGCAAACGGCGTACACTGGGTTTCCGTGTCAGTAGTATAAGCCCTCCAAAATAAATATTTGCGAAAACGAGCTTTCGCGCATAATTCATGGTGAATGAAAAATTTTGACACACACTGTCAGAAGTAATTTTTGGAAAATTAAAATATTGAGTCGCTTATCTCTTTTGCAATTGAAGTTAAATAACGTATTTATTATCTATTCAATGACTATGATAAAGAAATAATGATGATGATGATGGTGGTAACGATGATCTTGTTGAATACGTTTTTTGATTGTTATAACCATGATGATGAAAATGTGTGTTTTCAGTTTTGTTTTTACACACTACACTTTTCCTGTAACTGCGCATTTGAACATTTATACATAAAAATGCGCCTATATAGAACTGAGCGCTTTCGACTATTCCTTTAATGTTTGTTTCTTCAATCATTATTATTATCATTATTTTCCGAGTTCTCCTAGTCTTTAATATCACGAATTTATTATTTCATATTTAATATACTCACCTTGGAGGTTGGTTGGCCCCATCTTGATATGCATTGATGTGACAGCGCGATGCTGTTAGTGAGTTAATGTTCGTCAGTCACTACTGGGCTGCATGGCTGCGCGATGCGGTTCCAGTCTAGACGCGGAAAATCGACCCTTGATCACCACAGAGTCTCCAGTAGCTCAGTGGTTCGAGCATCCGACTAGAACACAGAGGGTCGTGGGTTCAAATCCCATCTGGGGCTCGGATTTTTTTTCCGAATTCTCCTTGTCTTTAATATTATGAATTTATTATTTCATATTTAATTATTATCATTATTATTGTTGTTATTATTATGGGTGATAGGGTAGGTACTGGACCCACAGTGGGGGGTTAAGCTCCTTCTACCTCCCTAGCACTCTGTTTTTAGTTATTTACTTATTTATTTGTTTGTTTGTTTATTTATCTATTTATTTATCTATCTATCTATTATTATTATTATTATTATTATTATTATTACTATTATCATCATTATTGTTTTTGTTGTTGTTATTATTATTATTATTATTATTATTCTAATGTTTTCAGATCTATAATTCATTCAAACAGAAAAGGCATAAAAGACCAAGTTGCTACAGAACTGCATACCACCCGGCAAGGCTCATGCAACGCCGCAATCGAAACAGCTCTTACACTATCTCGAGCAGTGTGTTGTCTCGAACTAATACCCAGTCCTCAACGGTGACAAGAACAATGGAGAGCCCTAGCCGCACCCCCTTGGGTTCTCCTCAGCCAGACAAAGTCATTGTTATTCCAAGAAAAGGTGCCAAGTTTCAGAAATCTACGAAAGGTTACGAGTAAATAATGAACATAACACACTAAACAGTAAAAACAGTTACATGAAAACTAAGTTTTTAACCTCTTGGGTCATCTTCAGGTTATAAAATATGCCAAGGTTCAGATAACAGAATTTTGTATGATAACATGGCATGGTTCATATAATTTACTAAATAATGTTATGATATGGTTCACATAATTTACTGTGATAACATGATATGGTTCACATAATTTATCAAATAATGTAATGATATGTTTCACATAATTTACTATTATAACATGGTATGGTTTACATAATTTATCAAATAATGTAATGATATGTTTCACATAATTTACTATTATAACATGGTATAAATAAAATAGTAAAAGGCTAAAAT